>JANBQQ010000156.1:0-11165 GCA_027577275.1 Coemansia sp. RSA 988 | reverse complement strand
GATAAGGTTGCATGATACCAGTGGCATGAACGAGCCAATGTCTTGTCTCTCTACCCATGTGCCCTTAGCAGATAAGCCATGGTGCGCGGGCGGACATTTTTGCATTGGTCGCGTGCAAACGATAAGATAAAGGCGCTTTTTCCCACAGCCCCCAGTGGGCAGGCGCCTTGATTTGAGCAAGCTAGATTAATCTTTAAATATGCCTAGGCAAAAAACATCTCATAGTAAAATGTAAATGACACAAGAAGGCGTGTTTAGACTCCGAGAATGGAAGCGGGTCCAACGGTCTGGAAATGGACCCTGTCTGGTGGCGCAGGGTCTCGATTGTTGCCATCCCTGACGCGTGTTAGTCCAAAATCAGCCATTTCCGCAAAACCGTCCAAATCTTGCGGAATTCCACAATATCGATGCAATCCGAAGAATTCTACATACCCCTTCCCCCTTTTTAGACACAGTTTGCGGCAATTGCTAATGTACAGCACCAATGCGACTCTTTGGCCATATTCTCTAAAGATAATACGCTGCATTATGACCGAAAGTTGAAAAGCCGCAACATCTAAAAAGAAGAATAGTCTATTACTCTACTGCATCCTGCTTGGTTAAGAATTGCGTCTCTTGCATGCGCCACATATCTCTATAAACGCCATCCATCTGCAAAAGCTGCAAATGCGTACCCTGCTCGACAACCTCACCATTATTAAGCACAAAGATAATGTCAGCATCCATGATTGTGCGCAGGCGATGTGCGATAAATATTGCCGTGCACTTTTGTAGATCCAGAATTTCTCGGATATTGCCCAGAATAGCCTGCTCGGTCGATGCATCTAGCGCAGACGTGCCTTCATCAAAAAGTAAGATGGGTGGCCGCTTTAGCAATGCACGAGCAAGTGCAATGCGCTGCTTTTCACCCCCAGAAATCATCAATCCACGCTCACCGACTTGCGTGTCGTATCCCTGTGGCCACTGCTCGATAGTCTTGTGGATATTTGCCTGGCGCGCTGCCGCATACACCTCTGACGAGTCAGCTGTAGCGCGACCATAAAGTATATTCTGGAAGATGCTCGAATTGAACAGCGGCATATCCTGCGGCACAACTCCAATCGCATGTCGCAGAGAGTCTAGCTGCAGTCGATCAAGTTGTTGACCATCAATCTCAATGGTACCGCTGGATGGATCATAGAAGCGGAAGATCAGCCGCAGAATCGTTGATTTGCCACATCCACTAGGTCCGACAAATGCTACGCGCGATCCAGGTGGTATTTCAAAGCTCAGATTGCGTAGGATCGGACGATCCTTTATGTATCCAAAGTTGACATTGTCAAAGCGAATGGATCCACCCTTTAGCGCCAACGGACGAGCATTGGGCGCATCGGCAATGGCAGGGGTAACCTTCTCAAGATTAAACAGCGCATCCATGTCAATGACAGCCTGGTTCATCTCCCGATACACACTGCCCAGGAAGTTTAGCGGCAGCGAAAGTTGGAACACAAGTCCATTTATCATCACAATGTCACCTACGCTTAATGATCCCGCAGCAACACCCTGTGCTGCCATGTACATCATTGCCGCCAGAGATGTGCTGAATATGGCATTCTGACCTGCATTTAGTATAGCCAGACTGTCCGCTGTCTTTAATGCCGCCTTTTGATATTTTGACAGGGCACGATCGTAAAGCTGCGCCTGGTACTCTTCGGCGTTGAAGTATTTGACAGACTCGTAGTTAATAAGCGAGTCCACTGCAATAGTCGCTGCCTGATTGTCTGCCACGTTCATTTGCCGACGGAACTTTGTGCGCCATTGTGTGATAGCCAGTGTAAATACAATGTAAGTGGTCATGGTTGCCACTGTTACAACTGCGTACTGCGTTCCGAACTGGTGGGCCAAAATCCCAGCAACAAATCCAATTTCAAGAAGCGTAGGCACAAGATGCATTACCAACGACGATAGGATAAAGCTGATCCCCTTTGTGCCGCGATCAATTGCCCGCGTTAGCCCACCAGTCTCACGCGATAGATGGAAGCGTATATCTAAATCCAACAGATGTTTGTACACGTTCAGCGCAAGACTGCGGACAGCGCTCTGCTGTACATTTGAAAAAATTGCATTGCGTAGTTCTTGGAATAGTGCCGAACCTAGCCGAGATGCCCCGTAGCCTATCAGCATAGCAGTGGCTATTGTGCTTAGCGTTCCACCGGTTGCAGCCAAATCAACGTTTAGCGCGTCCACAATTTCCTTGAATATTATCGGTACCTGCACATTAAGAAGCTTGCTCCCAACCATCAGCACCAGCGCGATAATAACCCGCGATTTGGTCGCCCAGTCGCCTCGTGGCCATATATACTTCGCCATGCTAAGTATGATCTTGGCACCAGACAGACTCATTGCGCCTTTGCCTCGCTTTACTTGCGTCTTTGCTGCTACTGCTGCTGGTGTACCAGCTTTGTCAGATCCAGTCTTGCTCTTTTCAGCTGGCAGGCCCTTAGAATTCGATAAACTGTCTGAGCTGTTGGCTGTCTTGATCGGTTCGCCTTTTGATAAGTTTGGTCGAATCTGGTCGCGACCATTTGTACTGTATACCCGCTGTTGCATCAGACAAGTGAGCTGGGGCTGATGCTTAGTTGCGCCAGTTGGCCGCCGCTGTGCACCACCAGACTAGATAAATGAATAAAGTCAGCTTTGCCACTATATGTTAGCAAAGTGATCAGTTGGGAAAAAAGTATATGCGCTTTCTGAGCAATATTGCATTGTGTCCATTTATTCATCAAAAGCAACCTTACCAGTTCTCTTAGCTGTTGTGTTGCTCGTGCGCCAATAAGAGACCCTCGGTAGCCGCAGTTAACCGAGAATATATCGCGGTACACACTCTTGGCAGTCACTGCCACCGTCTTTTGCCGGCATGGTGCTAGCAGTAGCGCCATAGTATTTATCTTCTATATGGTCAAGTATTAATCAAACTGCAGAAAAGTATCGGTGGACATCTGGCGGAAGAGAATACGCAGTGTGCCCAGAATATAAAGTGGGGCTTTATATATAATAGCAAGCAAGGGAGCAAAAAAAAAAAAGGTAGAGCGTCCAGAAAGAGTCTGGGTGAGGGCCTGCAAGGCTGACGTGATCAATGTATCTGGATTCTGTGCTTGGCGAAATTCCCTCAGTATCGAATAATCTGATTGGATCTCTTCTCCGCTGATATGCTAGCCTTGGCCCTCATCAAATCTTCACCGCCCAACGTCAAAATTTCTTTGTTTCTGCAAGCGGTTAGATTTTCTTTAGTAATTTGCATAAAATTCAGAGCAACAATGCGCGGCAGAATCCTTCGCGACATCAGGGCCCGGCGTGCGGTTTCCAAGAATGAACTGCAGCGGACGATATGGCGGTACATGTCACGCAACACAACATTGGAGCCGCAGGTTCGAATGCAAGCACAACTGGCTCTTAGCCGTCTTCCCCGTGAGGCGTGTCCGACTGCCATAAAGAACCGGTGCGTTGCAACTGGCCGCGGTCGTGGTGTTTTCAATAAATGGAAACTGTGTCGCTTCCAGTTCCGCATTCGCGCACTCAACGGAGAATTGCCTGGCGTAGATAAGGCTTCATGGTAGTGTTGGTTGCCGTTGGGGCCACCATTTAAAGTTTTTACTGTGGATCAAAATATTCTAAGAGGTCATTACAACTGAGATAAAGTAGTTCTTTTCATTGAGATTGCTAGATTCCACAGCTACCCATTCTAAGGCGAAAAATATTTGATGTTGCCAGACCCGTGGCAGCAACAAAAAAGCTTACCACGTCGACCGCGAAGCCTGCTTGGCCAAATCGATCATCTTCCATCCGTTTGTGACTGGATCGTCAGCGTTTTCAGGAACTTTGGTGAAGATTGAGACGTAGTTGCAGGCCTCAATAGTGTCTTCAGAGCCCAGGACAATCTCGCCTGTTTTCTTGTTGCGGAAGATGTTATTTTCGTGGGTCTGGAATGTGATGATTATGACAGGAACGTCATTCTCCAGCACGCGTGCCGAGTGGAACTCGACGTGGCGCATATCTAAGATTTTGCAGTCGCTAACCACGCCCTGTTGGATCTGTGCTGTGAATATGGCAGTGAGCACATTATACGAGGCTTCAGAGCACCACACCTTTAGAGTCTCTGAATCACTGTGGAGGTACGCATCGAGAATCTCAGGAATAATAAACTCACGGCATTCGCGCATAAACTCGTCAAGATTGAATCCGGGGTCAATCGTATCGCGGATCTGGCGCAGCGCCGAGCCAGACTCGGTTTCATTAAAAAAGAAACCAAAGA
Source organism: Coemansia sp. RSA 988 (assembly GCA_027577275.1). Lineage (NCBI taxonomy): Eukaryota > Fungi > Kickxellomycota > Kickxellomycetes > Kickxellales > Kickxellaceae > Coemansia > Coemansia sp. RSA 988. The sequence continues at coordinate 6,874 of JANBQQ010000156.1, read as the reverse complement.
CACCGCGCACCTTATCGGTCACTGAGCGTGTAGCCTCAATAAAACCATTCTCGCTCTCATTATATGACTTTTGGGCCTGGAATAACCCTTGCATGACAGAATTGTTCGCCTTGAAATTGTCCCAGCTCTCCTTCCACTTTGAGTCCTTGTGCAATACCACGCCCTCGCCAGCATTCTCATCAGCCTTGATCGCCCGTGTGCGCTGGTATTCTGCAAACGTGCGAGCCTTGTTTGCACGGCTAAGTATGCGTGATCGTGTGCGCTGTTCCTTATCTCTGTACCCACCGTATTGCAAAGATGCTTCATCAACGTAGCCTTTCACGCCCTTCTCCACGGCTTTATAAGCGTCTGTGTTACGAATCGGCGATGTAGCCGTTGATGCTGCAGTTCCCAGTGCTTTGGCCGTCGCCTTGGCTGCTGAGCCCGTTGCCCGAGTCACTGGGCTTTCAGATACGGCCTTGAATCCAGATCCTACAGCCCCGCCTACAGCCTTTGCTGTCTTGCGGAATGCTGCCGATCCTGCCGACGCTGCTTCCTTTGTCCTCTTCATAGCCTCAGAGTCGGAGAACTTACTTCCGCGATCCTCCAAAAGCTTCATGTTGCTCTGCAGCTCCTGGTTCTCCTTGACCTGTCGCCTGACTGAGTCTGCAAAGGCCTTCAACGGACTGATATGTCCACCATCTTGCCTTGTATGTGATGTGTGAATTCCAGCTACGCGGACACTATTGGTGATTGCCCTACGACGGACTCCTCGAGGCAATGACGATAATGCTTGCGCATTTGTGTTCGCATGCAGCCGGCACAGTGCCTTAGACAACAGCATTTTGATAGAAAAGGAATAAGCGTCCTATATGTAAGTGATTTGAAAACTATTAACAAAGCGAAAAAAAAAAAATAGTATGCCTTTGTTCTTCGCCTCCAAAATACGCAGAAAAGATCGAGCTTGGCAGTGTGCGGACGGAGGAAAGGCGCGATTGCATAAACCAGCAGACGTTGCTGACCAAAGCTGAAAAATTTCTGGCCAAGTGAAATCAGTCAATGATTCGTCAATTTTGAATCTCTGACCAATGAATTCTAGACCAACGATCACGTGGATTGCAAGTCTATCGACTGTTCTCTCAAATCTGGAACATTCCTTCGGATGCCGATGTCAGTGGCCTTCGTATGTGCCCATTTCCGACAATGAAAAATTTGGCTTCTAAAGAGCCAATTCATTAATTTATCTGCTTATTATCCTTGCGATTGCAGACACTCTGCAACGATGGACAGTTGCAAATAGAGACAGTGAGATCAATATCATTTGAGGCACCGAAAAAAACTAGAAATAGGAAAACTATGCTTTCTTCTCACATGCGGGGATGAGGTTGCAAGGAAAGGTAAGGCATTGAACCTTGATCTCGACGCAGGTTTCACCTTGCTCGCAGAAATGGTTTATACGTGGATGCATATCTGCATCGTCAGTAGAAGCCTTTGGATCGCTATATCGTTGAGGAGCAGTCGATGCCTGCGCGGCAGCAAGAGCAGTATTGACAATGAAAACTAACGTGATTATCAGATTCCTCATAACTGCAAGGTTCTAAACAGGTTTAAAAACTCGCTAAAAGTAACGAAACATATATGAGAATGTAGATGTATTGAAACGTATTTTTCAGCTAGACGACCTTGTAATGCTATTTAAGAATTCCGAGTAACTGAAATACACAAGTCTAGTTACTATGCGAACAACCCCGATTTGGTGCTATAACTGAAGCTTTGGTAATAATCAATGTGCCGTTGCCATGTATTACGTATGCATTAGACATAATCGCATTTGAGAATTAGTTCTTGACTTTTTCCAACAAGGTATTCTCAAAGATTCCACATAATATCCTGTCAATCGAACGTGGCTAGGATTATTTATTACGCCGTTATTGTATAGAACGTTATATACATCTTTGATGACTGGATGTGCTGATACGCCATACAGAGCACAAGCTAAAATTACAATTAATGCTCTTGGAAAAGCAGATAAAAGAATAGAAAACCCCCAATGAATATTGACCCTTGGACTTTATAGTGAAGCATCAGAGTTGAGATAGATTTGTATCATGTTGCCAACAGGGTTTGTTGATTTGGCATTGCTATAGCGATAAGCTCCTGAGAACAAAGACCACTTCTCTGAACTGATTCTTGCTATATAGTATGCGAGCAAGCTATCATAAGATTTGGCAGAATGTTTCTTGGCGCTTTAGAGTTTTTTCTACAAAGCCTTGGTGTTTTGGTTTGCTCCGGAGAAATATTTTAACCGTATCACAGGTGTGGAGTACCCATGTCCGATATAAAGCAAATAACGGCAAACAATTGCATTCGGCCCTTGCCGATTTACTATCTATCTTATTTGTCTTGTAATTCGGAATATATTGCTGATACAAATTAGCCTTCATTGCTTCTACGTCGCGCTTTTGTTTTGTACATGGTCATTACACTATTTCGCAATTGCACAGTTTTCCTCGTATTTAATTTAATTTTATAAAAGCACGGTAACAATGAGAAGCAATCTACTTGTTACTTTTCTATTTGCTGTGTGTGCTCTCGCATGGAATTTTCCGCAAAAGGTTGGTGTATACTCGATGATCGACGAACTGGCCAAGTTTAAAACGGGGTCGATGGAGGAGCGTATAATACACGACAAAGTGTCAATGTTTCTAGGCAATTGGCACAACTCTGCGAAGCTTAGTGATCCTAGAGAATCAGTTCAATACCGGGATGCGCTGCTCACACTGTTGTCGAATGTCAACATGGTGCGCTCAGATGCAGTAAGCAGTCCTGCAGGCTTTGACAATCTAGAATATCTGGTTGACCGCATTAGAACCTCTTACAGCGACTCACTCAAAACATTCTTTGGAGGGTATAATTCAGCACCAATGCGAATCCAACATGCAGTGAATTCTCATTTTGTTTCTAGAATAACTATAGCACGTGTTTGCTTCTTCTCGCCTTTATCGCTCTTGTAGAGTTTTGAATCTGACCCTCAACGCAATAAATCTGCAAACATATGCCAATCCATCCATGGGATAATCTGACGCAACGTCAAAGTTCTTTATGCATCTTCACCGAGTATTTCCCCGTGAAACCTCACACAGATGGACAATCCCTTTTTGTACGAATTCCGCTGTTAGATGATAATCCCCTAACATTTGGCCGGTACTCCGCCACTTAAAAGAACTACAACAACTTGGTCACCTGCTCCATGCACAAAGCTGCACGTAGTTGGCGATCTTGAATATTGGGTAAAAATATCTTCATTAACAAAACGTGCGGACCAGCCAGTCATCTGGGGTGCAGATGGCAAAGCCGCAAAGTCTACGGAATAATCCCGCCCGCCTTGGAAATCCCCACCACTAAACTGCGTATGATCGTCCTTCCATGGCGATTGCTCACGGTAAAGATATGTAAAAAAAATGGACAGCTGATGTGTAGATTATTCAGGACATCACCTTACAAGCAGAGCTTGCGGAAACTTTCTGGTATTTGCGCGGGCCATCACCTCCTTCAGAACAACGCATGGTAGTGGGTATAAAAAGGAGCGCGGGTGTTCTAGTGGCGGTCCAACAACATCCTCACGAGCCGTCTCTGAATCCGTTGAATTCCTCCTTTACCCCTGTTGTTAACACCGTTGATCTCTATTTTTATTATTATATTGTTGATATTGTACTACGATGAGGCGCGTTAGTATTGTGTTTCTAGCCGCTATAGCAACGGCCAGTGTATTGGGCGTTGCTGCCAATCCTGTTCCTGATAGCACACTGGTCAGCGCTCAACCGTCCAAGACTGCCTCAAGCAAATGTCATCCTAATCCCACGCCATTTGTTATTCCTAGCTTGCAGCAATGGGACGGCGGCAATGGAAAGTGGAAGCTTAGCAAAGCTACTCGCATCGTCGTGGACACTTCATATGCAAAGGGCGGCGCGCTGGACGCGGACAACACGTTTATGGCCAACCCATCTAACCTCCAGCAGTTTGCTGCCGGCTTCCAGTCCGACATCAAGTCTGTAACCGGCATAGACGTCGAAGTAGTGGTCTCTAACAAGCACAGCAAGAACGACATCTTCCTCACTCTGGGCGCAGATGCCAAGGATCCTAAGCTGAACCACGAAGGCTACCATATGGACATTGGCAAGAAGGGAATTACCATCCAGGCAGTCACCTCTCGCGGTGCATTCTGGGGCACTCGCTCGCTGCTTCAGATGCTTATTCTAGCCGACGAATCAGGCTATGCACTACCGCAGGGACATGCACGCGACTATCCGAACTATCATGAGCGCAAGCTTTTCCAAGATATTGCACGTAAACCCATTCCTCTCACTGATTTGCGCGAATATGCGACGCTCACGTCGTTCTACAAGTTTAACACGCTTCACCATCACTACAACGACAACCCAGCAGTCATGGTCAAGAACTTGATGCCTGACTGGCAAACCAAATACTCAGCCTTCCGTCTGAGATCCGACAACCCAGCCTACTCAATGTACGCAAACAACGACACGTCCTTTACCAAGCAGGATATCCGTGAGTACCAGGACTTTGTCAAGGTACGCGGTATTGACCTGATTCCGGAGATCGATACGCCCGCTCATTCGCTGTGCTTCACAAAGTTCCATCCCGAGTGGTCGATTAACAACGGAACTGCACGCGGCGATTGGCTGGATCTTGGTAACCAGGAGGTGTGGACGTTCCTCGAAGGTGTGTGGTCAGAGTTTGCAGGATGGTTCGACTCTAAGGAGATCAGCATTGGCGCCGACGAGTACGATCCGACAAAGGGGGATCTGGCGCGTAAATTTGTCAACCACTTCCACGATTACTTTGCCAAGAACTTCAACAAGAGGATCCGCATGTGGGGATCTGACGTCAGACTTCCTGGCACCATCGAGATTGACTCTAATATCCACACTGATCATTGGGACTTTACGTACAGCAATCCACTGGACTTGATCAGACGCGGACACAGCATAAGTAATCTGAATGCTCCGGACTCGTATATGGTACCACGCGCACAGGCATACCCAGATCATATCGACACGCAGAAGATCTATGAGCTCTGGGAACCTTGGGTATTCGATATCTTTGACAAGACCAACACAAGCCGCAATGTTAGCCCCGACGAGCCACTGCTTATTGGTGGTGGACTGGCAGTTTGGCTTGACTTCCTTTCAGAGTCGGTCACGCGTGTTGAGCTGTACGACCGTGTTTCGCATGCAGTCGGCGCCTTTGGCGAGAAGCTCTGGGCAGGAACCAAGGGCAGCGACCGCGTCTCGTACGAAAAGTGGGAGCCACTGGCTAAGAAACTACGCGAGAACATTCCTGGCATTACTCTGCGTCGCCGTCCGGAGACCAAGGGCCAATTCGTCATCAGCTATGACTTTGAGGATGGCGCAGCCAAGGATGGGTCCGAGAACGGCTACGATGGCAAGCTCAGCAATGGCGCAAAGGTGGTTGATGCTGGCGAAGGCCACGGTAAGGCTGTACAACTTTCAGCCAATTCCTACATTACTACGCCAGTTGAGAGCATTGCCTACCCGTACTCGGTCGGCATGTGGGTGAAACCAAGCGGCGAGCAGAAGCCCAATGCCGTTCTTCTGGAGTCAGGCGACGGCAGGCTTTTGATAAGCAACGACACGGCACCAACGGTTACGTTTGAGCAGGATGGCAACAAGTATGATACGCAGATCATTCTCCCCGCAGACAAGTGGTCGCACATTGCTTTCTCTGCTGACGGTGTTCAGACCAGCGTCTTCTTCAACATGCGCCGGCAGGCAATTGTAAACTACTACAATTCTCGCTGGGATATGCTCAAGAACGAGACGCTTGTTGTCACTGCGCCTGTGCGCACAATCGGCAGCACTGAAGGCAACAGCGTCAATGGCCTGATTGACGGTGTGTTTGTTCTCGATCGCTCTGTTTACAGCGGCGAAATGTCGTTCATTGCCAACCATTATGCCAATGCGCTTCCTTGAGCATGCTCGCGTTTAAAAAATTAATATTATATTCTCGATTCCTAGCTTTGGATTGAATGTTTTATATTTTATATTTGCGCTTAATAACACTAATGTTATTTTCTAACAATTTCTTTGAAATATTAACCAACCAATATTTTTGCTGTGTCCACTCTCGATCAACATGTTGGCCTTCGATATTTTGATTTGCACATCGCGGATTACACCATCGCAAGGACCGGCGCTTTCAGATTATCATCATGTCGGGGACGGTCTTTCTACATCCGCAACAAGACTTCAACGATCAAAACAAGTTTCTTTCTAACGACCAAACAAGATTTCTAACGACCAAACAAGTTCCTTTCTAACAACCACAAGAATTTAACGACCACTTTCAAGAATATTTTCAAGACTACGAGATGAGCACTGGCGATGACGCCCAAGAACGTATAAATAGCATCCTTAACATCTCCATTTCTTTCTTGTGTGAACGCATCGGATTTTGTCTCATTAATTTTCTAGTATACAAGAGGACACATTTTGTCAAGAGGTGTACTACGATATTTTCGCTCTTTAATCCTTTCAACCCCCCATTGCCAGCTAAATTGACAAGAGCTGTGTAATAATTTTCCTTTTTTATTTTCTCTTTTAAGATCGCTAAACATATAAAACCCTTCTATAAAAATCATAAAATCTATAAAAAAAAAACCCTATAAAAAAAACATTTATTTACTTTTGACTCTTTTCCCCACCTTTTCTATCTTTTTATTACATGCTACCAGAGAACGGTAGCGACTTTTCAGCAGCCTTACAGAAACTTGTCGCAACCCAGCGCGATGAATCTAACTCTACACTACGCCAAAGAAGTGCTCCGCGCACACCTCTAGACCTCGGAATTGTTG
>JANBQQ010000155.1:4992-33596 GCA_027577275.1 Coemansia sp. RSA 988 | reverse complement strand
ACCTGAATGGCGCAAGCGCGCTACCTGAATGGCGCAAACGCACTGCCTGAATGGCGCAAACGCACTGCCTGAATGGCGCAAACGCACTGCCTGAATGGCGCAAACGCACTGCCTGAATGGCACAAATCCCGCAATATCAACTCCCGCCAAAAATAATTAATCGCCAACGCTAATACTTTTGCAAAAAACCCCTGCGTTAGCAATAGCAACAGCAACAAAAGCCGACGCATGTAGCACAAAACCTGAAAACGCAGGCTCCCTGCTTAATTTTCTTGTGCGCGACGCACGGGGTGGATCAGCACAAGACAAGATGCATTGCGTTCCACTGGGTCAGGTTAATCCATCACACCAGCCAAAAGCAGTTGATTGCTAGCATTAAAAGAAGGGGGTCGGCATCCCACGGAATCCTGTTGGCCAATGGTTGCTTTCCGGTGGCGCACATTATGCTGCGCAGACAATATCCGCAATGGTGCGGTCGAAGCAGTGTTTCATGCAGAGAATGCGATGGGTCTGAAATCTTTGGCAAGACAGGCCAAGAAGCACGCATTCTTGCAGACAGGCCCAAAGCTGATTGCCAGACTGTATGCCTTTTATATCCCAGTCTCCGCAGTGGTAGCTTCCACCAAGGTCAGCAGACCCGCTGCTCAAACCACAGCGCGAGGGGAGGCACCACTATGGTTGGCTCCAGCGGCGAGAAAACGGCAGAAACGCCTATAGCTTCACACGGCCAATCAGCTCTTCATGTCTGCGGGTCTCTCAGACCCGCGCCTGCCCCGTGCCCCCTTTGTCGCCATGCCTTGTGACGTAATGTACCCTCCTCCCTCAGCTCTTTTGCCGCTGCTGGTGACTGGAGCAGGTTTTCTCCCTCTAAGGCAAACTGCTAACTGGACCACGCCCCTGACAGCTTCAAAAGCAAATAAAGACCTCTCCTCTGCTCAAAATCTTTATTCTGCCTTTTCAAACTTCTTGCTTTCAAGCTTTTTTCTTTTTTCTTTTCACCTGGCAACGGGCCTTTTTGCTCATACGTAGCAGTACACTGGCAGGACAGTCAGCCCCCTATCGCTTGTACAAGGATAACGGTTATTATATGCGATGCACCAACCGGCCTAGACAGCACTTTTTTCTCTCCTCTATTAAATACTTATTAGCAAACAAGAGTAGCATCTCTTCCAAGGTGCACTCATCCAAAGGCTTTTCCACACATATCATACAGTTTCGGAATGCTCCGTGCTCTTGCTGTTCCTTCCCATGGCAGCGGCCTCTTTCAGTGCAAATGGTCGCAGCTAAGCGCCAATGTGGGAGCTTCTAGCCGCTCACTGACTACCAAGAAAAGCGATGTGTCCGTGGCCAAGGGCCAGCTGGCTGCAAAGTCTTCATGTCCAATAAAGGCGTCTACAAAGGGTCGTCCACTTGCTACCTCAGCTCAAATTCTGCCGGACGGCTTTGTGAAGCCGGCGCTGTACGACGAGAGCACGCCTATTCCACGTTGTGAGGCGTATCCGTCGACATATCATATGGGCACCTTTCCCTGGCTTCTGAGCGCTCAGCGTCAGCGCCTTCCAATGGAAGATCTCGACACCAGTTCATCGTCAGCTGCTGACAGTGGCGAGCATGATGTGGGCTTTGGAGACGGAGTAGTCAATGCGTCTACCCAGCTTCTTCCGCTGGCTGCTCGCAAGAGCCTCGCCCACTCGCTAAACATGCGCATTGCGCGCGCGGCGCTGGGCACAGCTGCGATGGACGGCGTGTGCGATGGCGCTGCTGATGTGTTGCCGCGAGTAGCGAGTCTGTTGTCCAGCGCTTCGAGTGGCGATGCAGATTCTGCCGAGGAGCTGTCGCACATATTCACACAGCCGCTGCTGGCGCGATACATGCGCGACCTGGACAGTTTGCGCAAAGATAATGTCTTGCTGGCACTTGAAATCCACAGTGTCGAAGATGCCCGAATCCATCAACTGCGCACACAGACTGGGCCCAAGGAGGCATTTGCAGCACTGGACAACACTGGCTTAGCTTCATCTGCCCTCAGTGCTGGACTGACGCGCCAGAACTACCGCTACACGAGCGTTCTTGGAAATACACATGCGACGTCCCGGCAGTCACCATCGGCATGGTCTGGCGACGTAGTGGCAGCCATGGGCGGTAAGACACCAGTAAGCGTGCGTGTGGATGTTGAGCTGATGGTTAACATGCGTTACCGAATGATTGGGCGGCACTCGGGCCCATCCAAGCATGACCGACACAATGGCACGACCAAAGTGATAGTTGACGATGATGCCACGCGTAGCCTGATGCTTACGCTTGAGTCAAGCGTGGTAGATGGCGGTGACGGCGACCAGACTGGGTTTGAATGGCGTGTTGCTGATATTGACTACTTGCTTTCCAGTGAGCGTCGGGTGCGGCATGAACTCGACGAGGCGAGACTGCTTTGAAGCGTTCCACATGCTAATCTCATTTTTCTACTTTAATTTCTCAATTGCTTGTCTGGCAAACTCCCAGTGCCGACAACTTGCTGCATCTTTACATCTTTTTCTTTGAATATTTTCTCTCTCACTTGTCTGCAAAGGCAAGCGTTGTTTATTCTTTATTTTGGCTTGCTTATGTCAAGAGACAAATCCTATATCTGTGCTATTCAGTCAGATGTCAAATACTATTTTTTTTGCAAAATTATTGGAGATTAGAAAAGATTATCATAATGGGATTTGCTATGGCGGATTTCCGCCATTAGGGCAGCGGGTGCTTCTGTGTTGCAAGTAGGGTTGTTGATTGACAAACATCTATGGTCTTTAACAATTCCATGCCTAACTACACCCTCCTTTACGGGAATACGGGCGGCATAAAAACAAGTTGCATGCGTTGTATTTTATTGCTACTACATTACTAAAATTATTTACACTATGTCTTTATTCAAATTTACTCTAATATGTTGCTGTTCTGTTTCTTGGTCCTTTCTTCTTGTTCGCTATCGCCAACTATGCAAATATATATTTTTTGATGAGCCAATAGTTTTCTCAACAGCAGCTTTTTATTGATTAATGGTTCTACGATGCAGTCAGAGAATCGGCTCGCCACAGCATGTAGGTTGGTTATCAACACTGATAGCCTGGCACTGCCGGCCAATGGCGTTCTCTGTCAGCAAGGTTCCGCGCATCGGCGCTCGACGGACTCTCATTTGCTGAGAGGGCCCGTGCTTGTGCATCCTCACGTGCGGAATGCACAAGATGGTTTCAATTGCGGCTGTCGATCGTTGCGGGTTGCCTTTTTGCTATCATACGAGTAGGTTTTCTTAGTAGAATGCCGCGTGTGCGTTTCAAGCTCGGCATTACTTTGCGGGCAACGCAGGGGCTGAATGCGGTTGGCTGTGCGCAGGACAATCGCCTCTTGCGCAAGAGAACGCTTTGGAGATCCACGGTGCCTGCGCTTGGCAGAATGGACACCGGCATTTGTATTTGACACATGCACGGTGCAACGGTTCCATGTGGCCGTCTATGCACTCAGTAGACGGGGGTGATCCTTTTTGCGCTTTGTTCACACGCGCGGAATTTGCAGAGAGCTTGGGCCTCTGCACCGTCAGCATTTAACCGGTTTTCAAGCGTACGAGTAGGACAATCCGGCTCTGGTCGGTGCATATCAAATGGATGAAGGCGTATCATGTGGGGATTTTTTTACTTTTTTGCTCGACGGCTGGTGCACGCGTCTGGCAAGTGCATCGCCCACAACCAACCAACCATCTCGTCCCACGCACTCGGACGGAGCGGAAAAGGCCCGATCCACTTATCCACTTTGGCTGTGTTGAAATCCGCGCACGGACAGTGGGAAGACGCATGCACCATCCAACCTTAGCTGCCCAATTCGGCAAGAGTAAATGCTACTGATGCTTTTTTATTCAAACCCGCTTGCATATAAAGCGGCCTGATCCGAAGGGATACTAGGCCGGTGCGCTAGACTTTCCCTATCCCCCTCCCCATCTCTCCGTTCGCAAAAAGTAAAGCACATACGCGCAGTGCACCTTTCTTGTCGTTTCCTGCTCCTATACTCCTAGCTGCTTTTTTTTGTACTTTATTGCTAGATTATTCTTTCTGTCCTTGCTCTTACCTGTTAAAGTAGTAGAACCCCCCCCCCACACTTCTCATCCACTACTAGGATCCTAACCATGTCTAAAAGCGAGGAGATCTTTGTTGGGGCTATCGACCAGGGCACTTCTTCGACCCGCTTCCTCATCTTTAACGTCAAGGGCCAGATTGTGGCTAGCCATCAGGTCGAGTACGAGAACCACTATGCCAAGGCGGGCTGGGTCGAGAAAAGCCCCACCGAAATTCTTGAGTCTGTAGACACTGCCATCGCAGGCACTTGCCGTCGCTTCAACTCGCTTGGCTATGACACTGCACAGATCAAGAGCGTCGGAATCACCAACCAGCGCGAGACCACCGTCGCCTTTGACAGTGAAACAGGCGAGCCTCTGACAAACGCGATTATCTGGAACGATGTGCGCACCAAGGAGCTGGTCCGCAGCCTTATCGATGAGGCGGGGTCGTCCACGCGCTTTGCATCGATCTGCGGCCTGCCGATCACCACCTACTTTAGCGCAGTAAAGATGCGTTGGATGCTGGAGAACGTGCCTGAAGTCAAGGCCGCTCGCGAGAAGGGCACGCTTCGCTTTGGCACAATCGACACCTGGCTGGTTTACAAGATGACTGGTAACTACATCACCGATGTCACCAACGCTAGCCGCACGATGCTGATGGATATTAAGACCTTCAAATGGAGCGAGGAGTGCCTCGACTTCTTCGGCATCAAGGTTGACGAGCTGCCTGAGATCCGGTCGTCGGCTGAGGTATACGGCAACATCACCGATGGCCGTCTGAAGGATGTTCCGGTTGGAGGATGTCTGGGTGACCAGCAGGCTGCGATGGTCGGCCAGTCGTGCTTTGACCCTGGAGAGGCCAAGAACACATACGGCACTGGATGCTTTATGCTGTTCAACACTGGCGACGAGCCCATCTTCTCCAAGAACGGTCTGCTGACTACCGTAGCCTTCCAGATGGGCCCCAAGGCGCAGCCCAAGTATGCGCTGGAGGGATCGATTGCCGTTGCTGGTTCGGCAATCCAGTGGCTGCGCGACAAGATCGGGCTAATTGTCTCGCCAGCTGAGATGGGCTTCCTGGCTGACTCCGTCGAGGATAACGGCGGTGTGTACTTTGTGACTGCATTCTCGGGCCTCTTTGCGCCGTATTGGCGTGATGATGCGCGCGGTTGCATTGTTGGCCTTACACAGTATGCGACGCGCGGCCATCTTGCGCGTGCCACGCTCGAGTCGGTGTGCTACCAGTCGCGTGCAATTCTCGAAGCCATGCGCAAGGACAGCGGCACCGAGCTGCGTCGTCTGCGTGTTGACGGTGGCCTGACCAACTCGGACCAGACAATGCAGATTCAGGCAGACATCCTCGACATTGAGGTTGTGCGCCCCGAGATGCGCGAAACAACTGCATTGGGTGCCGCTCTTGCCGCTGGCCTTGCCGTAGGTGTGTGGCAGAGCGTGGGCGAACTACGCCAGATCGCGCAGTCTAATGTCACCGCATTCTGGTCTCAAATCACTGAGGAGAAGCGCACCGAAATGCTTAAGGGGTGGGACAAGGCTGTCGAGCGCAGCTTGGACTGGGCTTAAGAAATATTGTTCTTTTTATCTGTTAGCTTGGCCTTTCCATGCACTTTTCGTTGCTGATGTTACAATTTATTTATTATTTTCCATATTTACATCGATTCATCGGTTGAGGATATTGAAAGGAGAGAATAAGTAGAAAATTTATGATGATCTACAGCCACCAAGCAGACCATCGATCCACGAGCACTTTCGGATATAAACACGGTTATCAGGTCTGGGACTGTTTGAAACAATATTTTTATTGCTACACAAACAAAACACTTTTGGGGGTCCAAGCTTCACAGGAAGGCCAGTAAACAGTCCAAGAATCAAACGTTACAATAACGCCCAGAGTGGTCACCACTGACCTAAATGAGGAACAAGACTGTTTAGCACATTTGCTCCTATAAAACTTAATGGAAAACTTGTAAAATATTAATTACCATCTAATCTGCTTTGATGAGCTCATTTTCGATCCTCTGCTCACTGGACAGTAGATAGTCGACATCTGCGACACGCCATTCAAAATGCGGCATCTCGCCTTGAGGGATATTTCCGCTGCTGTCGTCTTGGTGAGAAGCGACAAAACTGGACTCCAATGTAAGCATCAGATTACGCATGGCATCGTCATCAACTATATTCCTTGTAGAGTCGCCGTGGTGGCAAATCAACCGGTAACGCATGTTAATCATCAGCTCGATATCCACACGCACGCATACCGGTGCCTTACCGCCCATAGCCGCCATTACATCGCCGGACCATGTCGATGGTGACTGTCGGGACGTCGCATGTGTATTTCCAAGAACGCTCGTGTAGCGGTAGTTCTGGCGCGTCAGTCCAGCACTGAGGGCAGATGAAGCTAAGCCAGTGTTGTCCAGTGCTGCAAATGCCTCCTTGGGCCCAGTCTGTGTGCGCAGTTGATGGATTCGGGCATCTTCGACACTGTGGATTTCAAGTGCCAGCAAGACATTATCTTTGCGCAAACTGTCCAGGTCGCGCATGTATCGCGCCAGCAGCGGCTGTGTGAATATGTGCGACAGCTCCTCGGCAGAATCTGCATCGCCACTCGAAGCGCTGGACAACAGACTCGCTACTCGCGGCAACACATCAGCAGCGCCATCGCACACGCCGTCCATCGCAGCTGTGCCCAGCGCCGCGCGCGCAATGCGCATGTTTAGCGAGTGGGCGAGGCTCTTGCGAGCAGCCAGCGGAAGAAGCTGGGTAGACGCATTGACTACTCCGTCTCCAAAGCCCACATCATGCTCGTCACTGTCAGCAGCTGACGATGAGTTGGTGTCGAGATCTTCCATTGGAGTGCGCTGACGCTCTGCACTGAGTAGCCAAGGAAACGAGCCGACATGGTATTTGGCGGGGTATCCAAAATCGCGTCTGATTTCGGCAGCATCTACGCCAGGAACCTTCTTGGGGCGAGTAGTGTGCGGGGCTGCTGCGCTGCTGGAAATATTGGTGTTTTGTGCTGCGGCGCAGCTGTCGAAATGTATGCGATTGTACTTTGAAATGCGGCGCGCAAACAGACTCATTGAAGCCTGTCTCTGGTGGCGACTGCCATTAGAGAGCGCTATAATCATGGCGTAGAAAATAATCTGCAATATGGTAGACCTTTAGGTGGCAATGCAAATGCGTTAGCAGAAGGGGGAGAAGAGGCTTACCAGCTGCTTATTGCATGAGTGCTTTTACTTGGCGGCACTGGACTTTGTGGCACGGCGCATCCCCAGACGGAATGGGCCAGGCAAATTGTCGATTGGCTCTAGGCTCTGAGCACTCATGCCCGAGAGGGAAGGTTGGCTGCGAGTGGCTCTTATGAAGATTATCCCAGTGGCACCGTGCGCATCCCGATCACATGCGTTGCCGCTGCGCTTCTTGTGTGGGAAGTCAATGCCTCCTGTGGAAATTTAATGTCTCTGACTGGTGGGCAGGATTTGTGGAGATCCTCTTGCGAGTGAATGTGGCACATATTTCTGGTGGTTGGAGACCGTAGGCCTTTCGAATAGTTGGTAAACCGGTGGCTGAGGCGTTTCACTGACTGCCGCTGTGGCTGGTGTGGTGCCAGTTACTCGTATCTGGAAGCTAGAAAGCTTCTATCCCTGCCGCTGCTGCTGCAAGAGTGGGATCATCAAACCCCAGCAGCTTACAGCGGGGATGCTTCCAGATATGACGCTGTATTGCAGGAATGTAGCCATATCCCCAGCTGTAGAGTGTTGCAGACGCTGTGCCGTTTCCGAACCAACTTATTGACTGCTCGGCTCTCTTAAAGAAATCAGCTGCGTTTTCTCACTCACCAGGTTCGCAGCACAGCACCTGCAAGCGACCACGAGATTGGGGTGTGTGTGTCAAAAGGGAGTGCAATATAGTTCTAAATTTAAACACTACCATACAGAGGAAATACTTTTACAGAGCTATTCTACCGATGTCGGTAGCTTAAAATAGAAGGTTGGGCTTCCAAAATAGCAGACACTGACTTTAGACATCTTCATCTGTAATTGGAAGCAAGGCGTGTGCGCCTTGCTGCTACCAGACGCGCGCCTTGTCTCCTGGCGTTTCAAGCACATGCTAACAAGCCTAGCAGAACAAGTATTTTCATATTTAAAGACCACCGCCCATCTCTGTCTTTAAAGCAAGGCAAATGCATCGCCAAAGTGTATATACGCCTCTTCTTTCTCTTTTGTTAAAGCATTACTTTCTTCTTCTTCTTCTTCTTCTTCTGGACATACATTTATTGCCTTGCGGCTTAAGTCGTCTGCATAGCCTTCTGCCTTGACCATTATCCACTATATCTCTTGCATAACTCTCAACTGGGTGTTCCGTTGTTCCGGCCATTGTCTGCTATTTGCTTTATCCACAAGGAGGTAGCACTATAGAGCGTACATACACTAGGAGAAGAGCAGTATCGGTTAGCTGCGTGTGCACTATTGTCCATCAACACGCACTTTCGATTCGCCACGATCCAGAGGACATAACAACTAGATTCCTCCCCCCCCCAATAAGGCAGGCTTGTCTTGCGACTAAACAACAGCGCCGGACGCCATCCTATACTGTCCTCAAAGAGGTAAGCAGAACCAATGCCAGCGCTGAAACACAGCCTCTCTGTTGGTCGTGTGCGTGTGGGGAGAAAAGGCGGCTGGTTGGCTGGCTGGCTGGCAGGCGGCGCCCTGTATTTGCTCTGCACCAGTGAGGGCTTTGAATGTGTGTTCCCGAAAAAGATGTCAACCAGTGTTTCTCATTTGATGCAAATCCTTCTCTCAGCCCTAACCATCGACTGGCACACTTGTCCACTCCTGCCATGCTGTCTGAGCTGCTGTTCTCTGCATGCGTTGTTGTTTTTTCGAGCCCTTTTTTTCACAGCTCACACATAAAAATAAGTGCATCAGCAGTCTACTGTTCTTCTATTGTTGCTTCCTTGGTCTCGCGCTTGCTTCCTTCTCTTTCTTTCTCTCTCTTTATTTTTTTTGGCACAGTCGTGTTCTTTCCATTTTATTAAGAGAGAGATCTGCTCTGCTTGACAACTCACTTGTAGTGCTTAATAATTTGCATATATATTCTTTTTGCACGTAACCCTTTCTTGTGCACTACCCCTGTTTTCCACCCCCTTTCCTTTCCTTTGGGAAATAGGCAACCCCATCCTCTCACTTCATCCGCTGCATCGCAATGCCTGTTCGTGGCGAGCGCGGCGCAACCCTTCGGCGCGGGCGCACGATGGTGCGCAACGACCGCCAGCAAAAGGTCGAGCCGATGATCAAGAAGGAAAAGCGCAAGCTTACGCCTTGGGTCATCTACTCGCGCATCATCTCGTTCTGGGCGCCGGGCGTCCTTCTTGCCAAGCTGGGAAAGATGCCTGACCCGGGTATGCAGCAGGCGTGGCGCGAGAAGATAGCACTGGTCTCACTCATCGTGTTTGTGTGCGCTGCCGTCGTGTATCTGACCATTTTCCTAGCAATGACGTTCTGCCCGCAGAGTGTTGCTAAAACGCAGGATAATGTTTTCCACTATAACGATGAGTTTAGCGGCCCCGGTGTCATTGGCATCCGCGGACTGGCGTACTCGACCGAGAGCGCCACATGGACATCAGATCTGGACTTTACGCCTGTCCCCGGGCAGGACCTGACGCCTTACTTCAACGTACCGTTCCCCGACTCATGTCGCTCGTCCGAGCTGGGGGGCCTGCGCGCGCCCATGTACGACGTGTGCTCGAACAACAACGGCAATGACGGGTGTCCGCTGGGCGACGTTGACAAAGCAATCAAGGAAAACAACCTCACGAAGATGGATGACCGTCCTGTGGGCTACGACTGGGACGACGTGCAGAGCGGCTTCTTTGTGCTGAACGGGCATGTGCTTAATTTAACGCCCTACCTGATGGTTGTGGATAAGAAGGCCAAGAGTGGCGACATACTTGACGAGGCGATTTTTGGCGCGGCCAACAGCGGGTTGGTCGATGCAACCCTGCTGTTCCAGCGCACGTCGCAGATGAAGGCGGCGGCGCAGTGTCTGACGGACCGGTTTTCAGCGGGACTGCTGGCCAAGGACTCGCCCGGATGCTTCGCAGTCAACCTGTTCAACTACGTCGCTCTCGCAGTTATTGGCGGAATCGTGCTAACGCGATTCTTCATGGCGGTTATCTTCCAGTATTTCTTGTCGTGGCAGCTGGTACGGCGGCCTCCGCGCAACAAGGTGCGCCCACTGTCGTACAACGCGGCGGCGCCATGGTCGGGAAAGAAGCCGCAGACTGGCGGAGCAAACGTTGATCTGGGCAAGGGCGAAGAAGACGAGCTGTACACTATCATGCTGGTTACGTGCTACTCGGAGGGCGATGAGTCGATCCGTGGTACGTGCGACTCGCTCTGCAATACTGACTTTAGCGACAGCCGCAAGCTGCTGTTTATTGTGGCCGATGGCATAATCAAGGGCTCAGGCAACGACCGCAGCACACCTGACATTTGCGTCGACCTTATTGAGCAGGATGAAGCTTTCCGCGACCCACAGCCGTGCTCGTACCTGGCTGTAGCAGCAGGGTCCAAGCAGCACAACATGGCCAAGGTATACTGCGGGTACTATCGCACGGGAGAGCATCGCACACCGGCGATGGTGGTAATCAAGTGTGGTGCGCCTACGGAGCAGGACGCGCCCAAGCCCGGCAATCGCGGCAAACGCGACTCACAGATGATTCTGATGAACTTCTTCTCGCGCGTGCTGTTTAACGACCGCATGGCGCCGCTGGACTACGATCTGTTCCGCAAGCTGCACCATCTGATGGGGGTAACGCCGGACCTGTTTGAGATTGTGCTGATGGTTGACGCTGACACCAAAGTGTATCCGGACGCGCTGCGGCTACTGGTCAATTGCATGAACAACGACCAGCTTATCATGGGTCTGTGCGGCGAAACCAAGATTGCGAACAAGCGTGACTCGTGGGTCACAGCGATCCAGGTGTTTGAGTACTACATCTCGCATCATCTGAGTAAGGCGTTCGAGTCGGTGTTTGGTGGTGTTACGTGTCTGCCAGGGTGCTTCTGCATGTACCGGCTCAAGGCCCGCAAGGGTGACGACTGGGTGCCGATCCTAACGAAGCAGGAGATCTGTCAGGAGTATTCGCAGAATGTGGTGAAGACGTTGCACGAGAAGAACCTGTTGCTACTGGGCGAGGACCGGTTCCTTAGCACGCTGATGCTGCGCAACTTCCCGGCGCGTAAGATGATGTTCATGCCGCAGGCGATCTGCAAGACACTAGTGCCGGACGAGTTCAAGGTTCTGCTGTCGCAGCGGCGTCGGTGGATCAATTCGACGGTGCACAATCTAATGGAGCTGGTGCTGGTGCGCAACCTGTGCGGGACGTTCTGTCTGTCGATGCAGTTCTCGATTTTTCTGGATCTGGTAGGCACAGTAGCGCTACCTGTGGCAATTGTACTGACGTACATCCTGATTGTGCGCGCGGCCATGACAAAGTACAACTCAGTCTCGGCATATCTGCCACTGGCAATGCTGATTATGGTGCTGTTCCTACCGGGACTGCTGATCTTCATTACCACGCGCAAATGGGTCTACGTGCTATGGATGTTTGTATATCTGTTGGCGCTGCCGGTATGGAATTTTATCTTGCCGGTTTACGCGTATTGGCACTTTGACGACTTTTCGTGGGGTGAGACGCGCAAGGTCCACGGTGAGGGCAAGGACAAGGGCCATGGCGACGGGGAGGGCTCATTTGATGCTTCTACGGTGCCGTTAAAGCGCTGGGAGGACTACGAGCGCAAGCGCCTGCGTTCGATACGCCGCAAGGAGCGCAAGGACGCTGATGACTCGTCTTCGTACCGCGTTCCGATGGTCGACGACAGCGCCAACGCAGGGTTGCTGAAGAACTCTGTGGAGGACTCAATGTACTACGAGTCGCAGCCTGGCTATGCTTTTATGGGCGAAACTGAGTCCAACTCAATGGTCACCAGCAGCGGCACACTGGGTCAGTACCAGCCACAGCATCAGCAGCAGCAGCAGCAGTTGCAGCCGCCGCAGCAGTACGAACTGCAGAGTTATCCATCCTTGAATAGCAGCAACATCTACGAACCCGATCCTTATGGCGCTGGCTACGGCGACTACCAGCATCAACAGCAGCAGCAACAGCATCCTCACCAGGGCAATGTACAATACGGCGACTACGATGATTACCCGCAACAGCAACAGCCACCGCCCTCGCGCCAGCGTCCCGGCGGACCCCGCGAGTACAATTGAGCCGCCATTAGCTACTCCTCTTCAATTTCAAAACACAAAAAAGTATATTCAAAATCTTTGCCAAAACTCGATGACCAGCGCTATCGCAGCTACCACTCAAAATCGCCGTTTGCCTTTTGGAACAAAAAGTCACGGCCGTTGATGAGCATTATGCCGTCGCATAGCACGCACTTCCACTTGTTTTTGCTCCGTGTGACCTTGACGTACTGGCATAGAATAATGTGATCGGTATCCCCGCCCTCGTCATCGTCGTTTTCATCTTCCGAGTCGTCGAGGTCCGAGTTAATGGCATCTTCCGGAAGTTCGACTTTGGGAGCATCACCGATTCCATTTCCAGCGCGGCCGGTGTCTTCCTCGTCGTCATCATAGGCGCCATCGACCTGTGGAAGCGCGGCGGCGCGTCGTGCGTCACGCAAAGCCTGCCACTTTGCCAGCGCATCGCTGTCATTCATGCGCTGCGGCGGCGGAGAGTCTGCAGCGCCGTCGTTCTGGGGGATGTCTCCGTCCCCGTAGCGAGGGTAGCGACGACGCAGATCTGCATCTCCAGAAGCGACGGCGTCATCATCGTCTTCGAGCAGCTGGCCGCGTCCCGACTGTGCCAGCGATGCCAGTGACGCGGCTGACGGCGCCGTACTCTCAGGATTATTGATAATCGAGGCCAGCGATGCCGCAGAGTTTACATTGGCAGCCTCGGCTGAGGCATGTTGATAGGAGGCATACGATCCAGTATTCTGGTCAGCGGATGTGTTGTGACGGACGGCGTGCTGATAGCCCATCCCAATGGCGTCTTCATTAGGAAACGACGCAACACGACTCTGAATTATCTTTGCTTCCCAACTGCGTTGCAATTCTTCGAGTACTGAGGTATCTACGCCATGGCCTTCAAAGTCAGCCTGTACATTCCCAACCACGTCGTCAATCACGTAACGATAGATTGCCGCAACTATAGTGTTTGACATTATAAACAGCTCTTGTTTCTTTCCTCTTGTTCTAGGAAACCCTCTCTCTATCTTTAAACTTTTCGTACTAGTCTTCTTCTCTATCCTTTGTACGCTAGAAATTACAAGTCGCTTTTTTAGCTTTGATGCAAAGAAGAAGGCTGTCTTAATTATTTTTTTAAAAAATGGGGGGTATCGCTGAAGAGAAAAGCGTGTTTGGTGAGGCGATTGGCCAACTCCCCTCCCCCATCAAATTAAGACGCAAAGTTACGCAGACCACTTTTTTTGATCAGATGCTAGTGCTTGTAAGAATTATTGTCGCAGAAAATGGTATTAGAGTTTTGCACTGCTGGTGGAGGCGTTGGTGTTGCGTTGTAGACAATGTATCAGGAAGCAGGTTTGGCAACAGCAACGTCAGTCCATGGAACATCAATGCCTACATTACTAGCCTATAGCTGCTTTATTTTACGGCTGAGGATAATGTTTAATAAGACTATGCACATCCCTGGCCTGTTATACACAAACAGCAAATAGCAGTTAAATTTGTAGGATATCTGTTTATTGACAGCACAAGACAGCCGGCAAGTACACCTTGGGTATCATATTTTATTAACATTTACCAAGTTCCTTTCAATGGCAATATTAGTAAACACTTTATTTTACGTGTAATTCTTTAAAATATATTGGCAATACAAGGACAAATGTATTGCAGCCAAGCTTAATGCTCGGAGGCAAAGCAATTGCTCTGAGCATATGCCTAGCGTTTTCTCGTAGTTTTTCATAGCATTTAGTTAACCGACAAGGAATATTAAAGCGGCGCCTACGCGGCTGCTGCTTATTTACTCCTTGTCAAGAAATAGTTTATTTTTTGGATAATTGTTTTTATTACATTGTAACAAATATGAGCCATGTCAAGACATACAGAGACGATGGGCAGATGCGTTTGTCTGGGGTTGAGCACAAGCCTCGCAAGGGACGTCCAGGCAAGTTGAATGAGAAACACTTGGCATTCACACTACAGTATATAAATTAGAACCCAACTGCAATATTAGCAAACAAAGAAGAAAAGACCATGTGAAGCAGTTGATGGTCTCGCCATATCAGTGTCGACACTACGCAGACATTTGGTTGAGGAACGCAGTGTGACATTGAAAAAAAAAACTAGAAAAGCTATCTGCAGAAAATTCTTGGATATTCTTGCATGAAGAAAGGAGGGGGTTGAGCACTGAAACAGGACAGAAGATTTTGACGTGCACATTCTTAAAAAAATTTGCCCGGTAATTGAATACACACCATCATCATCCGCTTCTAGTCGTGGCAAAACAACAACCTCTACGCAAGACTCAAGAGCACTGCCCTCATGGCGCATAGCTGCATTACTGAATGGCTCAAAAATAATATTTCCTATATGGCAACATTTTTGTGTAAAAAACAGTAGCTATCAGCTGTATTGCCAAGCGTCTGTGACTTTTC
This sequence comes from Coemansia sp. RSA 988, assembly GCA_027577275.1. Lineage (NCBI taxonomy): Eukaryota > Fungi > Kickxellomycota > Kickxellomycetes > Kickxellales > Kickxellaceae > Coemansia > Coemansia sp. RSA 988. Next base: position 18,806 of record JANBQQ010000155.1, on the reverse strand, counting down.
TGTCGCCATAAAGTGTTAGTTTCATGTTGATGTAGGCCAATAGTACAGCTAAATGTTTGTAGCTGTAGCGTGTAAAAAAGACATCCGGGAAGCATTTTACAGACTACCTGCGTCCTGGCTGTCGTGTTTATCTTTCTTCCGCGTACATTAGTCTAAGCGGATGTGCGGAGACAATACCGCATGTGATTGGTCCAGCGCATTTGTCAAACAAGAATCCGAGCACTGGTCCGGCTCAGGCGTGGAGAATCCATGTAATAGGCCCAAGAAACTACTTGGTGGCATGGTCAGTGTTGCAACAATAAAAACTAACCATGATATGCACAAGGTCAGGCAGAGATTGCGAAAATATCTCAGAAGGGGGTTGAGAAGGTGAAGTGGGGAGGGGAAGTGGTATCAAAATCCCACACTTTGCTGGAAAGACTTTTGGCTTTTCCCCCCCACCAATCTTTCCTTTTCCTCTTTCTTCTTTACGCCTTTTTAAAAATTTTTGTCACACTCGGTCAATATAATAGCGTACTTACGCAACATCCAACATCCTGACCAACTAATCCAAAAAAATATTTTTTCAAAGAGTACTCGCTTTTTAACTACCAAAATCTTGACAAAATTTTATATAACAGAGACTCTGTGGCTTTAACATCTCACACTCCCAAAGTCTTTTTACATCTGCTAAAACACTTGCTAGTGTTAAACTGTATTGACTTTTTATATTATTATATATTTTAAAGCATCTCATCCACAAGACCACACTTTTTTTTTCATCTGGCCTACTTTGTTAATTAGAGAGATCCTTCAAACATTTTTTCTACCCCTTTTGCATCTACTCTGCTTCTAATTATTGGATATACTCTAAACAAAAATATCTGCGCACTAACCTCTACAAAAACTCATTATTCTGGTTGATATTTTCTCTTCAATATCCAAGCGCTTACCAAAGTTTGTTAGCCAAAAAAAGAAGTCTTTCTGACTTTAGTTTTTTATTACATAAGAGGAAGAGTGCTTTAAGCTCGAGCAGATAAAAAAATGAAGCGTGTGCGTGCATCAAATGTTGGAAGCAACGGCCCAGTTGGACCTGAGTTTGACTTGAACGGAGTACGCACTGTGCCGCAACAGAATCCGCAGATGAAGGCCTATCAGCTGCCGCCCAGAAAGAATATGTTTGGGTTGCAAGCTGCTCCTATTTTCTATCCTACGGCGGAGGAGTTCCAAGACCCGCTAGCATTCATCCAGAAAATTAGACCCGAGGCTGAGAGCGCTGGCTTGTGCAAGATTGTACCGCCTGAAGGCTGGAATCCGCCTTTTGCACTGGATACAAAGGTATGTTGGTGTCATCCACTTTTAAAAAAATATCCTTACTTGCTTTTGCCTCTTCACACTGGTGAAATGCTAGTGCCAACTAACAGGCCGTGCGATACGTATGGTTACCCTGTATAAACGCATACTCTCATAGAGAGCTGTCATGTCCAGCGTACCTTCCTGTCATATGCTGGCCTTCTTTCATCGTTTTCGCCTCTTTGTGCCTCCTTTTTTCCACTCACGCGCTCTTACTTGCTTGCCTTACTGCGTGCATCTCTTTTGCAACACAAAAAATGCCAGGCAAATCTGGATGTTTTTATTCATTCTCAAACTGTCCCCCAAACTACAAAAATGACAAGTGCTCTGCTTGGATACTTTTCGACAACACCTGCTGCGGATCCTCCCTTGTTGTTATCCCAGCACCCTCTGCAGATACCAGATGGCTACTCTGTAGTCAGAATCTTATTATCTGGTCTGAACTTATCGAGTTAATCGCCCTACATATCTGTCTTTTTTGGTGATACTTTGGTATAATGTTATAGCGATTTCGTTTCAAGACTCGTATCCAGCAGCTGAACTCGCTGGAAGGCAAGACTCGTACCAACCTCAACTATTTGGACCAGCTGCGGCGCTTCCACTCGCAACAAGGTCAGCCAATGACAAAGGTTCCTCAGCTGGATCACCGTCCAATCGACCTGTTTGGATTGCGCCATGAGGTGACTGTACGCGGTGGCTATCAAAAGGTCAACGGCCGAAAGCTCTGGGCCGAAATCGGTCGCGTGATGAAGTACGACCGCAAGACGTGCACTTCCATGTCAAATTCGTTAAAGTCCACATATCAGAAGATAATCCTGCCCTTTGATCTTTATCTGGCTAAGCATGGTGGCTCAATGCCAGAGCTGAAGCAGGCCTCGCTTGACATCGAGTCTGAGGAAGCGGCGCTGCGTCGCTCAAAGCGCCAGCGTCTGTCGCTTCCCAAAATGGATAGTCTGCGCTCATCACCAGCGACTGATGGTCACTCCTCGATGCAACCATACATGGAGCCGTCGGGCCAGCGCTTGGGTAGCGAAGAGGCCTTGGCTATGACCGTATCTTCGCCAAGCGTAGCCGCAGAAAGCACTACTACGACAGTCCCAGAGTCCTGTGAGATTTGCAAATCGGGCGAGAATGATGACTGCATGCTTATCTGCGATGGCTGCGATCGCGGCTTCCACATGTATTGCCTTAGTCCACCGCTAGATGCAATTCCGACAAACGACTGGTATTGCGACTCGTGCGTCCTCGGCGCCGGTGCAGACTTTGGCTTTGAAGATGGTGCTGAGTATACGCTAGAAGAGTTTAAGAGAAAATGCGATGAGTTCAAGCGGCGCACTTTCTCTCAGTACTACGAGGACAAATTACCAACCGAGGGGCTGCGTGGAACCCGCGAGGTTGCGTCTTATCTGGTAGGTCCGCAAATGGAAGGTCGGGTTCCTGAAGATGTGGTCGAGGAAGAATTCTGGCGCCTGGTAGCGTCGCCCTACGAAGATGTAGAAGTAGAATACGGTGCAGATCTTCACTCGGCACAACATGGCAGCGGTTTCCCGACAATGGAGAGATCCCCGCTAGAAAGCTACGCTCGGCATCCGTGGAACCTCAACGTGCTGCCGTTCCAGCAGGCATCACTGTTCAACTACATCCGCCAGGACATCTCGGGGATGATGTCGCCGTGGATATATGTGGGCATGTGTTTTAGCACATTCTGTTGGCACAACGAGGATCACTACACTTATTCAGTCAATTACCAGCACTGGGGCGATACCAAGACGTGGTACGGGGTCCCCGGCCGTCACGCAGACATGTTTGAAGAGGCTATGCGACAAACTGTACCACAGTTGTTCGAAGAGCAGCCTGACCTGCTATTCCAGCTGGTGACGATGTTGTGCCCGGATGTGCTAGTGCGGCGAGGTGTCGATGTTTTTACGTGCGACCAGCGAGCAGGCGAGTTTGTGGTGACGTTTCCACAGAGTTACCACGCGGGATTCAACCAGGGGTTCAACTTTAACGAAGCGGTGAACTTTGCAACAACCGACTGGATGCCATACGGGACCAACAGCGTACACCGCTACCAGCAGTACGGACGTAATCCTGTCTTTTCACATGACGAGCTGCTGATGACGATGTGCGAGGAAGAGGCCGAGTTTTTGAAGCAGAAATGGTTCCAACACGCTGCCGCTCAGATGCTTGGACGCGAGTTGGCAGGTAGGGCGCGTGTGCGAGCGCTGGGGTCGGGTATGGGCCGCGAGCCACTGCGTGAGCTAGCATGGGGCGATGTCGAAATGGGCGACTGCGATACTTCAGAGGATATGCGGCAGCAGTGCCTTACATGCAAGGCGTTCTCATATCTATCAGCAGTGACGTGTAGTTGCAGTCCAAACTATGTGTCGTGTCTGCTGCACTCGAATAAGGTAAGTCAAGCAGCTCTAAGGAGCGTACGCGCCACAGCAATGGCAATGAGGGCCCGATGCTAATATCAGTGGATTTGGTTCTAATGTAGTCATGCAAGTGCACCGGGAGCAACAAGACACTTATGCTCCGATACTCAGACAATGAGCTGGAAAGCATGGTAGGCATTTGCGGGGAGGTTCGGGAACCTATCGATAGCAGCGCTGCAGTAAGTGATAGTACCAGATTCAGCAGCAGCAGTAAGGCACAGATCTGGGAAGACGAGTTTCGGCGTGTAATGGGGCTCTACTGCGGTAATCAAGACGAGGTTAGCAGCTCCAGTGCTGCCGACGGCACTACCACAGTTGTGAGCAATGGATCTGCTGCCAAAGACGACTCGGCAGATGATGCTGACAGCATGAGCGGTGCGCAGATGGAGTCTGTCAATATGTGCGATGACTTGGAGAGGCCACGCACTGATGAGGGGCCAGGCGCAGAGAAACCCAAGCAAAAGTCTCCACTGCGCGGAACGATGGTAATCGCGGACTTGAACCGTCGCCCCGACTTGACGCAGATGGTCCTGCTTCTGCAGGAAGCACAACGGTTAGTACTGCGGCAAGAATCGGTAGGAGACGATACGGACAATGCCGACGATGAGAACGATGAAGAAGATACGGATGATGAGGACACCAGCTCTGATGAGCCTGTGTCATCTCCATATATAGCTGGCGCTACATTATTGGACCCAGCGCGTTCTCGGGGGCGGGGAAGGGGCCGTGGACGCGGCAGAGGTCGCGGGCGTGGAAAAGGCCGTGGGCGCGGTAGGGGACGTGGACGTGGTCGAGCACGGGGACGCGGGCGTGGGCGGGTAGGTCGGCTACCAAAGCTGGCGGTAGAGGAGCGCTTGGCTTCCGCGTCAGATGAGGGAGATGAGCCGCTGGCATTGGTCGGGCGAGAGATTGAGCAGTTGGTGGCGGGCTGCCTGGCTAGCGCAAGAGGTGCGGCCACAGGTGTTACAGCAACAGATTTGCAGATTCTGGGCGATGTCCGGCAGCTTGGGCGCTTTGTGCAGCGCGCGCAAGAATGGTGTCGTGCCGCTCAAGCGCTGCTGATGATTGCAGGACAGACCACAGCGGTCGAGCGTGTTGTGACGAAGCAGCGGGCAAACTACTTGTGGCATCAGCAGAAACTGCAGGCGCGGTTTGCAGCGCTTCTGGGACCTCAGGCACCAGCCGTTGCTTCGCCCGAAGCGGCACCAGTATCTGCGCCAAATTCGGCAGCCTCAGAAGCATCCGCAGAAACCCCGCGTAGTGAGAAGCACTCTATGGAGAGCGGCAGCGAAGCAGCGATCAAATCCGAGGGTGTAAGTTATGCCGCAGCGAGCACTAGCCCTAGCGAGGAAGACATAGAGGACCACTCGTACAGAGTCCCACGGCGCGTCGGACGGCCACCCAAGCGCGGCCGTGGTAGACCTAGCAGGGCAATTAGTGGGCGCGTGATGCGTAGTAGCGCCAGCGGACCGCGCCGGCGTGGGCGACCGCCAAAGTGGGCGATGGCGATGCGACCAGCACGAGCTGTATCTCAGGAGCCACGGCGCGAGTCAATGCACACAATGCGCACACGCGCGACTTCTCCGCCACCTCCGCCGCTAAGCGCACAGACGGGATTGAGTTCTGTACAAGAGGCACAGGGCGACACTTCATCGCAGAGCAGCACTCGCACACGCCAACCGTTTTTGCATTCGCTAGTCGAGGGATTGGACGAGGCACAACTGGCCGCAGAAGTACGCAGTGTACTGGGTGCCGATGCTGGTGCTGATGGAAAGTTCTCGGTGCGTGACGTGGCAGCACTGCTTCAACATGGCGACCAGCTGTACTTTAACTCGTCTGAGTTTGAGGCATTGATTGACTTGGAGCTACGCGCGATGAGTGCCGAGCGTGCTGCTTATGAGCTAGTACCACTGGGGCCAGCGAAAATTGCGCATTCGGCAGAAACGTCCAGCGACGATTTGTATGCTCGGCGTGTGTCGACGGCGGCGGGCGCACTTCACGCTGTGGGATTGTGGTCTACGTATACAGCTGATATTGACCGCATCGAGCTTTCGCTGATGTGGTGTGACGATGCTCGCATGCAGTTGAGCGCTCACACGCTGACCGGTACAGGGGCTGCTAAGCTAGCGGAGGAAGCCCAGCGACTCGGACTTGATAAGAAACTTGAGCTATTGGTGCGGATTGAGTCTGCGCGGCGCGAAGCAGACGAATGGGCGGCAGTAGCAGCGCCGGTACTCGACGGCCAACAGGCTCTAGATGTCCGCGATGCAGCAAAATTGCTTGAGAAAGGTCGCAACTTGGCAGCACTGCCCGAGGGCCATCAGTCACTGCGCAAACTTCAACAGACTGCATTGGACCTACAGGCACGCACAGACCGTATTGTAGATGCATTTGGGAGTGAAGAGCTGGTGCAGCGCCCAGGCTACAATGCAGTTGCGGAGCTAGTAGCGGATTGTGCATCATTTGGGCGTTTTGAACCTTCGGGACTGGAGCGTGTAAAGGCGGAGCTCGAGCGGGCCGACCTTTGGGCGACAAATGTAGAGGAACTGCTGGGAGTTGGGCAGTTAGATGCTGCATTGGAAAGGCTACAGGCACAGCTTCGGCGGGCACTGGCTCTAGCAACTGCAGAGCAGGAGCCAGAGAATGCGTATTGCGTGTGTCTGGGCGTAGAGGAGGGTTTGATGGTAGAGTGCGAACACTGTCGTGAGTGGTTCCACGCGCGTTGCCTGGGGCTGACGCGTGCTGAGGTTTCTGAGCATCCTTTCCTGTGCCCACTATGCCTTGCTGTCACCCGAAGAGAACCCGTGGCGCTGCCTGACAGTTGTCCTGCGCTGTCACATATTGCCAATGCTGTCGAGGATGGGCGCCAACTTGCGCTGGTGACCCATGCATTGGACCCGCTTGTAACCATATTGCTGGATTCACGTTGTCTGGCCGCTACCATTCGTGATGTGCTACGCCATCCCGCTAATGCCTCTCTACCGCTGTTACGTGCCCTGGTGCGCACGCTGCTGGGACTGGGCATTGGGCTGCGTCCAGGCCTACTGGATGATCTGTGGGCGGAGCTGTGTCGTCACAATCCTCAATATGCGCATTCCATGTCTGCCGAGCCCAATGTTCCGCTTGATGCGCATATGGAGCAGCGCATGCAGTACTTGGTTAGCGCCATTACCGACCCCAACAGCAGCAACAGCGCAGGACTGACTTCTGCTGCCACCTGCTTCAGGCCAGACGAGGAGAACTGTGTGTGCAACATGCGTGGCAGTGACTTGCAAGCCGCTTCAATGGGCAACGTGCCTGCCATTCAATGCGACTCCTGTCAAGAGCCCTTCCACATTTCTTGTGTGCAATTGCCTGCGGCCCTCGCTCGCATTGTGACCTGGCACCAGCTGCGCCGCTCAGTAGGCATAGCCATCGAGGCCAAAGTCCCCGAGTCGCCCGACAAGTACATTTGTCCTAGCTGCTGTGTTAAGCTAGGCACACCCTACCCGTATGGCGAGATTATTATCGAGCAATGAGCGATGTCTTTTCCGATCCTTTTCATGACCTTTATTACACTTTCTAAGTCTATGTTCAGCATATCGAGATTTCCTGATGGCCGCAGACTTGGACTGCCTTGTTATTTATTTAAAAAAACACAACACAAAGCGCACATCATCAGTGATGTTTAGAGAAAAGATAGGAGAGGGTAGTACAATACGATGCGGTGATGGTGACCTGTGCTCTATTTGATCCTGTTGAGATGATAGTTAGCAATGCCAATATGGCCGCTGGTTTTGTCTGTGTTGTCTCTGATGCGACGTAGCGGGTCCTCCTGAGCCTTAAGTTCTCTGTTGGTGGCATGTGCCATTTCCGTGAGCTGGCCCACAGCGTGACCGATCTTGTCTAGATTACTGTTGATGTCGTTCTCGAGCTCGGGATCCTCGCCCTCGACCATGTATCGAGAGCGGTCAGATTTACTGGCAGAAGTAGTCGAGACAATGCGACCACTGGCATCCATGCGACCCACAGGACGATCAATCATCCTCACATCAGAACCAGAAGCCTGGGCTACACGACGACGAGAATCCTGTACATCCCTAACTTTGCGTTCATTTGCCTGTCTCTCAAACATTCTCTTCTCTTCATTCTTCAAAAGCTCAGCCTCGCGACGCTTTTTCTTTGTAAATGGATTGCCCACATGAAAGTGAAGTATCGACTTGTTGAGAGTGCGGAGACGGGATGTCTCGCCAACAGAATCCTCTGCGGTAATGCTGGTTTGCTCTACTTTGCGGTCCATATTAAGAATCTGCTCTGTCTGCTGGTTCAGTTTTTCCAGGGTACTTTTCCCTGTATTATGTGCTTCATCTAGCATACGCAGTGATCTTTCGGTTGAGTCAAATGTCTCTACCTTGGCCTGGCGGATTTGGCCCTTGATCTGGCCGATTTCCTCCTCAGAGTCGTTACCAGTGTCCTGTTGTTGGTATTGGCTGCTGGGGTTCTGTCTAGTGTCTCGCGATGAAGAGGCATGTGCTCTAATTCCAGCGCTGTTGCTCCGGTAGTTTGCATACCCTTTCGTACTCAGGCTGCCATTTGCAGAAGAGCCACCTCCATAGCTGGCATAGCCATTGCCAGCACTACCACCGGTTCGCTCTCTTCCGTAGCTATTGGTGCTGGTAGTATTACCATAGGACCCGTAGGACGCCTTGTTCGACGAATCCTCGCGGCCTCTCATCTCGCGTTCAGAAATGGTCTAAAGTATAGGGGAAAAAAGTGCAATGCAGATATAATGTAGTTGATGTAGTCAAAGAAAAAATATTTTTCTGCTTCTTGTGAAAGAATAAGACAAGGAAATTGGCAAAAAGAAAGAAAGAAAGAAGTGGGTTGCATGACACTTTACCTTTTAGATAAGAATAGTGTACTATTTTTGACTGCCAAGAGAGCCCTGCACAGATTTTTTCTTTGTCCAGTACTTAAGTGGTTGCACAAAAGGCACACAGATGAGAGCTTTTGTTGAGACCATTGGCTCCACTCTCTGATACTGCTGCGGAAAGGGGTTGTGACAATTGCCTGTGCAAGCATTACCATGAAACCCCCAGGATCAAGCACCAACTTGTCCTTCTATATGCACTTGTTACCATCCCACAAGACCAATATCCGTATGTGTAGAAGCCAGTACCTGTTTGGTGCTCCTCAGCAACACATCTGCTTTCATAAAAGCTGGACCACCTATAACAATGATCAAACCATCACCACGACTTTACACGATAATCTTCCCGATTGAGGACAGTGGAAGTGGACAGCGCGTGCTGCTGGGACTCAAGAAACGCGGCATGGGAAAGGGGTTGTGGAATGGATTTGGCGGCAAACTCGAGCCAGACGAGACCCTTGACGATTGCGCACACCGTGAACTGCGGGAAGAATGTGGACTCGAGACCAAAAGTCTAAGATTTATAGGAGTTTTATATATGATCTGCTCTCATCACGACGACTTGACAATATTTGTCTATACTGCACGGGATCTGGTTGGATCCGTCATCGAGTCTGACGAAATGGCACCGCAATGGTTCAACACAGATCAACTTCCTTATGATGGGTGTCATCCCGAAGCCAGATTGTGGTGGCCTACCATGCTGAGAGGCTCGTTGTTTGTTGCGCGGTTTGCTTTTTCTCACGACGACTGCATCCAGCATAATATTGAGTATGTAAACTACGCACAGTTAACCGAGCTAAAGTCGATCGAGCTAAAGTCAATCGAGCTAAAGTCCCAACCCTAACCATAAGCTGACATTGACGATGCCAGCGCGGGCTCGCACAAGAATGGAGCGTCTTTGTATCCAAATCCAGTATGCACAGCGTTTTAAAAAAAACGATAACTTCTTATAGTACTTGTTACAGCCCTTTGTCAGCCTTTTTTGGGGGAGTAGAGTAAGCGATGTCTAATATTGATACTAGATCAGTTGCTCGTTTTGTCGAAGATGCCGTCCATGCAGCCATGCCACACCGACTGTACACGCTTATATTTCCAATAGATCGGCCCAACGGAAAAGTACTGTTGGGAATGAAGAAGCGTGGGTTTGGCCAAGGGAAGCTCAATGGGTTTGGTGGAAAGGTCGAGCCTTCCGAATCCATCGAACAGGGCGCAGTCCGCGAGCTAGAAGAAGAATCAGGGCTTTGTGCGACTAGAGTTGAGAACTGTGGTCTGCTGCTCTTCTACTTTGAGGACAATCCAGTTGCAATGGAAGTACACGTGTTTATGGCGCATGAGTACAATGGTCAGGTAGCTGAGACAGAAGAGATGCGGCCTGAGTGGTTTGACTTCGACAATATGCCTTTCTCTCAAATGTGGGCAGACGATAAATGCTGGTGGCCGCTTGCTCGTAATGGCCGCAGCTTCATTGGTCGCTTCTGGTTCAAAGCCGATCAGGTCACTATCACGCGCCAGACACTTGATCCCGTCAGTTCTTTAGACTTTGAACGCTATACCCGTAACATTTCTTAAACCCCCCCTCCCTCGCTCAGCAAAGCAGAAAACGATATGTGACTCTTTGCTTCCCGTTTCATTCCGAAAAAAAAAAGTACATGCTCTACTTTTTTGTGGATAAGTCACGAGCTATAGCTGCGCAAAAATAATATCACGTTTGCTTCTGTTATTTTGCCAATATAGAACCTTGTTTCTTTAGAAAAATGTCTGTAACTAAAGTGGAGGAGAGGAGGGGGGGCGTTGTGACCTGCATGCATCACCTCGAGACCATGAAACCTTGTCAAGATAAGAAAAACTGATCCCTCTTAGTATTTGGTATTAAAAATGAAATGACAGCTTTACTGCTTCTCGGAAGATTTCTATTACGCATGTCTTGGCGGAGAACATCCGTACCATTACCATTGCTACTATAATTAATTGCTACACGCGTTCTGGAGCATGTAAAAAAAAAGGTCACAGGGCGACTGCGGCCACAAGAAATCGGGAACCGCAGTTTCTATAAAAACTGAGAGATTCTGCCACCAGATTCTGCATCTCTCAGAAGCAACCTCTACAAATCTCCAAAATAAATAATTCTTACTATCTACTACACACTCCTTTCAAAGACTATGCGCTCCGTTTCTATTGTCTTCAAGCGCGTTCTACACCGCAGCAAACCATCGTCGAAGGTTGTTGCAGAAAATGATGATGCAAATTCTAGCAGCTCAAACTCAGCCATCCTATATAACACTAAAGACTCAACCTCTCAACTTTCTAAAGAAACAAACCCCTTCGATACTTTGAGCTATCTATACGGCAATTATAATGCTGTAAGAGCAAGTCCTTTAGGATTGCAAACACTGCCCTGCATCTAAAAACAATTTTATCTTTTCTGTATTCTACACGCTTTCTTTGAAGTTTCTCCGATTAAGAAGCCAATATAAATATTGTATTCTGCAAAATTATTAGTGTTTAGCAAATATTACTATGGCGGGGTTTTGGTATGGTGGGTTTGCACCATTCGGGAAGTGTGTTCGCGTTGTGGACAGGGCGTTGTTTGCGCATGGGCAGAGAGGCTGTTGGCGGATGGAATAATCAGACAAACATTTGTGGTCTTTAACGATTTCACATCTAGCTACTCCTCTGGGGGAATACGAACGACATCAAGATAAATTGCATGTATTGTATTATTTTTCTATGAAATTGCTATAAATCATCTACTCCATGTCTCTCAAAACTACTACTAACATGTTGCTGTTCTGTTTCTTTGAACCATTATCGTTTGCTTACGCCAACTACGCACAAATATTGTCCCTCACAACTTAAAGCACAAGACCAACCGTTGCCAAAAATTGCCTTGACTGACGCAAATATATATTTTTTTGATGTGCTAATAGCTTTCTTCGAAAAAAAAAACGGTACGAGAAACAGACACAAATTAAGGTGCGTAATCAGGGAAGAGATCCGTTCGTCTGTGATCAAAGACAGGCATCTCACGACGCACTTTCTCCAGGTAATCCAGATCAACCTCAGCAACTGCCAATGTGGGTTCAGATGAATTGCGCGAGCATCGAGCAACCACCACTCCCCAAGGATCGACTATCATAGCATCACCATAGCTGCTTCGTTTGGCGTTGTGTCTCCCAATCTGTGCCGCCGCGAACACGTACGTTTGAGTTTCCACCGCGCGTGCGCGTAAAAGCGTCTCCCAGTGCGCGGCACCTGTCATCTCCGTAAATGCAGATGGATAGCATAGCAGCTGCGCGCCACGTTGTCGCAGCAGCTGCGATATCTCGGGAAACCGCAGGTCATAGCATATGGAAAGCCCAAGTTTGCCCACCGGTGTATCCACAACATCTGATACCCGCTCGCCGCGCGTCGAAACTGCGCTCTCCTGCAGCCGCGGCCCATCTTTTACGTTTACGTCAAACATGTGCAGCTTGCGGTATACCGACACCAATGTGCCATCATCGCTGATAACTGCATTTGTGTTAAACGGCATTCCTGTTGTCAGTGGCTGCTCATGGATCCCCAGTGACACCCAGATGCCACTGTCCTTTGCCGCCTGCTGAATCTCGCGCAGGAACTGTCCATCCAGGCCTTGTGCCAGCTCTGCCGGCTGGTTCCGGGTCTCCGCTAAAAAGTCGCTAGACTCTGGTAAAAATAGCATCCGCGCTCCTCGCCGCGCTGCACCGCCAATGAGGTCTACACATGTCCGCAGGTTGCGCTGCATGTCGTTTTGCGCGCAGAATTGCCCGACTGCAGCAAGCGTCCGCCGTGCAGGTGACACTGCTAATCTGGTCAATGGCGGAGCAATCATCGATGGGTGGTATCCGTCTAAAAAAACGGTACAGCAAATCCAAGAACAATACGGAATTAGCACAGCAGCAATAGAAAGTGTGGTAAACTCTGACAAATGATGTGGAAATGAGCATAACCTTGCAAAATCCCACACCCCCAAACTGATACACGCAAGCTCTCTCTCTCGGAAGAGTTGTGGGGAATCGTCTCCAGCTCGCAGCCTGGATAATAATAATAAAAATAGGGATTCCAAGTCATATACACATACCTTGGATGATAAGCTGGCTGTCGTCGTATGGTCCGTGGTGAACAGCATCTGAAACTGAACGCAAAATATTATCCGCTGCGTCGCCGCCAAGTGAGTCTTGAACGTAGGTGGCATCTCCGTTTGTCTGTGGATGGAAGAGATGACCAGACTCAGCGCCATGGCCGCCATTGGCGGCAGCAGCAGCGACAGCAGCGGCGGCAGCTGCTGCCTGGTTATAGACTGCCTGTCCAGCCTGCGGCATGCCAACGTGCGAGTGGCTATCCTGGCGCTGGTGGCGCGACGAAGAGCCACGATGAGCTGTGGGTGTACCCGCAGCTGCTGGCGAGCCGCCACCGTGATGGTTGTGGTAATGACGAGCCAAAATGGTAGTTGCTGTGAGGCGTCCGTACTTTTGCGCACAGAAACGACATTGGCGGTAGCCATCGGGTAGAATGTCGTACCAATTCCACACCTTACTCTTGAGCCGACTGTTGCCGCCGCCATCGCCGCTATGTGAGGAAAGCGGGCGCTTGACAGGGGTCACATTGTGCTCACTGCCCAGGGACTCGCTCATCATACGCCCCTGTGGCTTATATCGCACAGGAGTGACTGCGGCGTTATTTACATCACCACCTAGCCTATGTGGTGTGTGTGGATCAAGATCATAACCGGTGCCACCATGGCCGTCTTTGTCCTGTTCTGGGATTCCATCGTCCGGATCCTGGGATGCGCGAAGCCCGTGCTCTCCGTGAACTGGTTCTATGTCCTCGTTGTCGTTCTGTGGCTGCTGTTGCCCCTCGCCAGTATTCATCTCATTTGCAAGCTGGTTGACGCTAGAAGTAATCACCTGGGATAGTGCAGCAAGCGAAGAGCTCCCCGCCGCATCGCTAGTTATTATTGAGTAGTCCATTGATCCCGTATCAACATGGTTGGCGTCATAAATGTGTGATGGCTGGTCAATCTGGTCATCATACAGGTCCTGCGTATGTTCATCCTGGTGATGATGGTGATGTCCGTCAACCAATGCCTGTCCATTTTCTTCCATGCCCTCGTC
>JANBQQ010000154.1:0-33994 GCA_027577275.1 Coemansia sp. RSA 988 | reverse complement strand
TTGTATGCCACCATCTTAGACACTGGATTGCTTGGTACCATTGAGCAGCAGCAGCTCAAAGCAGATCAGATCATATTTCAACATGATAATGATCTGAAACATACATCTGAACAAGCATACAAATAACTTAATAATAACAATATTACCATCCTCATGTGGCCCGCACAGTCTCCAGACCTTAATTCTATTGAACACTTGTGGTCTCATCTTAAGAGAAGGCTTGTAGAGTACCCAGGCTATCCAACTGGTATTCATGAGCTGTGGGAGCGGGTAGAGAAGGAGTAAAAATAAAAGTACAAATTATTGTCAACAGCTTGTTATAAGCATGCCTAGACAAATTGCTGCAGTTATAGAAGCTAAAGGCAGTTACATTAAATACTAAATACTCAGCTCAAAAATTCGAGTGGTGTGGTGATCACGATTTGTTGAGGTGATCACCAGCATGCTGGGTTGCGGTCATAAACCCGTGCAGGCACGTATCCGGCCTGCTTTAGTATCTTCATCTTCTTTCTAACATTCATAGCCTTCATCGTTACAATACAACGCATGGAATAGTGAATTTGAAAGAGAACTACATCGGATACTACAAGCGGGAACTGTTCCACTAGGTCATAAAATTATAATTATAATTTATTCATTAACTAACAATGCGACTACCATAAAAACTACACTATTTAAAGTAGCTCAAAAAATACAATTAATAGATATAACTTTCATGTATGTAGCACGTTTGTGTGCAAAGACCCTATCAAAAGAAAAGCTATTTAAAAATGGGTGGAACAGTTTCCGTGCCCACTGTATCTTAACATCAGGCTAATTCTACCACTTTTTTCAGATTTCTTATCCGCGTTGCGGGTACAGAAATATTCTGCACTAAGAAAGCTATTCATTAATACATCTAATTTTGTAGATGATATACTGCCCAGCTGCACAATGTATTCTGTGCTTTTTTGTGGTAATAAGCAAGCAAACAATAAATATAAACTCAAGTTTTAGAACCAAGAAGACGCTGAGCCAGTTGACCTGGGCGTAAACGAGCAATGATACCAGCAGTTTGTTTAGGCCTCGAACTGCTGCTAGCACCGCTATCATCATCGATATCTCTTGCATCCGATGTCACAACAGATGTATGTTTGCCAGTGTCGTCAGTAATAATATCACCCTTATCATCGGTAGTTAGCTGATATGGAGCCAAGCCTAACATGGCAACGCCAGCAAGAAGCATTCCACAGATTCCGCAAATAGTCAGAATCTTTTGGGTTTTTACATAGCCATCCTGTACAATCACACGTTGGTCCTTCTCGAGCTCAAAAAAGTAGGTAATATTGTTGATTGCGCTGTAAATATCGACACTCGGGTCCATCCTGCCTTTGAGTTTACTCGGAAGCACATTGACCCAGATGGTAGTTGAAGTGCCCTCCCCAATCACGCCACCGATATAAGCAACCATACCATATAGTGTGATGGCAATGGACAGGTCTACTTTTGAAACCGATGCCTGTACTCCAATACCGACGCATCCAATAACCACACCGCTTCCAATACCAAGAATGGCCTGTACCACAGCAATCTCCGCATTAGTGGTGGCCGAACCGCTGCGTGTACGAATCATCAAACATACAGCAATCAGCCACATGCCCCAGCCAATCCACGCCCACCGCCGATAACGTCTAGAAAACTGCATAGCCCATCCGCCAAGGAACATTCCAACATTGTACCCAACAGTACCGAGTTGTAGAAGCATTGCCGTGCGCGAGGTTGTTTCGCGCGTAACCTGTATGTACGGGTTGAAATAGAATAGCGAGACATTGTTCGTAAAGTAGAATAAGGTGGCTGCAAGAATGGCGCAAGTAAACGTGCGAATCCTGAACAATCGGAACGGAACCACCGGATACGTAGCAAGCTTGTACTCATAGAAGACAAAGAATATAAGCGCAACTACACCAATAACCAATGGTGCAATAACTTGGGCACTTCCCCAGCCATAGGTGATATTGTTTTGCATGCCTAACGGCGCCAGAATAGCAATAAACCCACCACAGAGAAGAATCAATCCAGGAATATCCAGCTCCATCAGCACGCCTAAAAATCTTTGCAACAGTGGGCGTTTTTCCTTTGTAGTTTCGGTAGCAGCGAGATCTCGCAGAATGCTGCGCGCACGACGATCAAGGCGGAAGAGACTAAAGATTGCAGGAATTGAGCACACGACAGCCAGAATACATAGAATGCCGTAAACCCAGTGCCACTTTGTATAGAGACCATTGCCCACTTCCACACCCAAATAATAATTGGTGACATTGGGAACAGAAACGTATGCGGTAACGCTAGCGCGTAAGTGGATGGGCAAGATATCGGCAATAATAATAGCAACCAATGTTCCGTAACCAGCTTGTCCAAGTACCGATATGACAGTGCCTCCAAACAGTGCGCTAAAGCTATGAGCCAAAGCGCATATCAGAAATCCCAGCGTATGCAAAAACATTGATAGACTCAATGCCTGGAGATGACCAAAAACATCGGATATTTTGGCAAACAATGGGCGGACGCCAGCAATCAGTAGATACGTGACGGTGCTGATTACGCCTGCGCGAGTCATTGCATTAAAGTCACTGAGTACTCGCGGCTGCACAGTTGCGGTAGCACTTGAGTCCAGAGCCGTGATAAAGTTGATGAAGAATATGCCGACGGATATGAGGATCTTGTCAAAACGACGCCATTCGGTGACCATCTTTTTCTTGACTCCAGTCAGTGTAGCATTGGGCGTGCCTTCAAGATCCAAGTTTGGCTGGAATGCCCGCGGCTGAGCTTCGACGTCCACTGGCGTGATGCCCTGCAGCACAACTGCATCTCTCTGTTGCTGCGGCGACTGCGGCTGCTGCAAACCCATTGATTCGGAAGTAGAATTGTAGTTAGGATTGGTGCTTCCACTACCGCTTCTGCTGCTGCTATCAGCAGAAGACCTCCGCAGTGCTTCGAAAGGCATGGAAGAAATGAAGCGAGACGCTTTTATCCGTATATATGTGAAAAATATCCTTCAAAAAATATGTAAAGACGCCGCAGTAAAGGTAAGCGGACAATTATGGCCAATAAATAGAATAGTAAAAGAGAGGCGCTCTGAAATATAATAAAAGTCAACTCAAAATGAGTAATAATAAAAAAGAGGAGTAATAGACACTACAACTAAATATGGTAAACAGCGACTATATAGTGATCAAAAAGAAAATGATATTATTAGAAAGAGTATAGAAAGATGTAGGCACAATCGTCCAATACATCAGAAAGCAAAGAAGCAATGGTAGCCGGTAAAAAAGAAAAAAGGGGATGCTAGCGGGATTGATGTGACTAGCACAACAAAAAGGCAAGGCGTCAGCGACAGAGAAGCACGCGAGCTGAGAAAAAGGACAGCAGAAAAGAAGTCACAAGGGGGAGGGGAACAAGTGATGTGGGCACAAGCTTAGCAGAAATTAATTTGGACACACAAACAAGTGGGACATAATGAAAAGGTTCCGAGGATGCCTTTATATATAAAAAATGAAGGTGTAGCTCATAAAACATGCATGCTTATTTCACAGTTGGCCTAAGCAATTACAAAGATCCTCGGATGCAGATAAATTTCCATAAAGTACCCAAAAAAGACGCGGAAGATTTTTTAACCGTCAATTGCCGTGCTCAACCCGACGTGTTACTGACTCGGGAATGCACAGCAAGCTTGGAATGTATTCTTTTTGTGCAAGCTGAAGCACGATTTAGCGCATTGGTGTGACAAAAAAGGAAGTCAAAGGATGGGCTCCATTTACAAACAACCAGCAATGCTTTGAGTAAAACAGTTTCCATGGAATAGTCAAAAGACTAGAGTAGCAAGAGCATGATGGATTGGGAAGAAAAACGGATTGGGGAAAAGGCTGAAAGAAGGAGGATCGTGAAATTGCGACAATACTCACATAAATTGACACTACATCTGACACATGCAAAAATAAAAACAACAAATGAAAAGAAGGCAGTAAAAATAAAGTAATTGGATGGACAACAGGAGTAAATGGGGCCAATGCGAAAGCCGACTCGCGTCAGATAAGACAACATACTTTCGTCAGATAAAGTTGACATTTTCGTCAGATAAGACAATCGAAGGAAACTCCGGATTACCTTTTTTCCCTCCCCAAGCCAATCTGATGAGGGTTCTGAGTATGGAATGTCCGACAATTGGTTTTTGTTGGGGGAGGAAGAGGGAGATCGTTGTAAACGCATGGAGAATCCCAATCTGATAATGACTGAGTTGTCATCTGTTGCGGCTGGTCAGATAGCGCGGCGAAAAATGAAAGCAGCCAAACAGAACAAACGAAGCCTTACATTTTTTCCCATACAGCAGAGAAAAGTAACAAACGTGGCGTGCAGCGGAATTAACTGAGAAGGAGAATAAAGAAATCCAACTGCCAATTGGCGCTGTCAAAAGTATTGAGTGGAATCTGCGAGTCATAATTGCTAGCAGAGCCTGAAAAAAGCATGCACAGGAGAGCCAAAGGGGATGAGAAAATGAGAAGACAGTTCCTCATGCAGATTGTAAAAACAAGAAACTACAGCGTCTTCTCTTCTTCACTCACAAGCATCTGAAGGAGTTTTTGTTAATAATCTAGATACATATACACATATACTTATTCTATTAGCTATACGATCATTTACATCCAAAATACAACATGCCAGGAGACGCACAGACAGTACACATAGTGGTAGCAGGTGGTAATTACGCAGGGCTTAATGCCATGCAAACCTTGTATTCGACGCTATTAGCAGAGCCTTGTCTTGCCACAGTAAAAGTACAAATTACAATGATAGACAGACGAGATGGGTTCCTGCATTACATCGGTATGACACGCGGACTGACTGCGCCAGACTTTGGACGTAGTCTGTGGATACCTTACAGCACAGTGCCATGGCTACAGCATCCGCAGATTACAATTCGACAGAGTACAGTTGACCATATCACCGACGAATACGTGGTTTTGGACAATGGAGAAAAGCTGGCGTTTGATTATCTGATGGTGGCGTTGGGCGTGGGACGACATGCGCCAATTGGCGTGGGCGCACAGACGCAGGCAGATTATGAGAAAATGCTATGCGAGACCTACGCGAGTATACGGGCCGCGCAGAATATCACAGTAGTGGGAGCCGGCGCAGTGGGCATCGAGTTGGCTGCCGATGTAAAGTGCGTGTTTCCGGAGAAAAATGTGCAGCTGGTGCACTCGCGGCAGCAAGTGTTGGCGGGGCCATTTAGCGCAGAGCTGCGAGATCGCGTGGAGCAAGCATTGGGACACATGGGAGTGGAAGTGGTACTGGGTCAGCGTGTAGTGGGACAGACGCCAACGTCGGGTGATATGGATGACGATTCTGCGGCTCGGCTTCCCGAGCTGATCCAAGCAACAGCTACCGACGCTGAGCTGACGCTAGCAGACGGACGGGAGCTGCGCAGTGACTGGGTGGTTCGGTGTTTGGGCGCTCGTGCGCGACCCATTCTGCGACTGCCGTCAAAGGGCCTAACAGACATCCACGGCATCCGAGTGAAGGCAACCATGCAAGTGGACGATGCTCGGTATCCGCACATCTACGCGGTTGGTGACGCGTGCGCGCACAGCGCTGTTAAGCTCGCCGGTGTCGCCATGCACAACGGGTTTGTTGCCGCCCGCAATATTGCGCGTTGCCTACTGATGGGTGATCCGCATGCTGCGGACTCGCTGTTGGAGCTCTCACCAGACTTTCCTGCAAAAATTCTGCTGTTGTTGGGCCGTAGCCATTGCGCCATGCAGGTCGGTGAGGAACTGTGGGACGAAGCCCGTACTCGCCAATACGTCTATGAGGATATGGGTCTGGCTCAATGTGTCGACGCATTATCTCTAACCCGTACACCTGTCGCCAGCTCACCCTTTGACCAGCTCCCATCGCCTGTGTAGCAGAATACTCCTTTCAACCCTTCCCCACAAAACGGATCGACAATCAAACCGACCATTTTTTCTCTCATAAAGAATTTGCTATTTTTCCATACACTTCCTCTTTTTCTACAATTTTCCACTTCACATTTATTAAAAAGTACTATTCTCTTGGCACTCGCAAACATAATAGAAATAATACAAGAGTAGAGAATGGCCAGAGAGGCTTATATTCCACTACAAGACCTGGACATTGCCTCAGCAACAGCAGTCAGTGGCGGCGAACACAGTGACGAAGGCAGCAGTAGCGGCATAAGTCATGCAGAAACTAGCGGCGTATTGACACCACGGCGATTTCGCGGACAGTCACCCGAAGCAACAAACAATACAGTAAGCAAATACATAGCCTTTCCTACCAGCAACAGTACTCCGCGTGGTAGCGAATCGAGTCTCGAAAATATACTCAATGGGTTAGACGCAGAGGATGAAGAGGAGTCAGTTACAACGACTGCAGAACACGCAGGGATGTTGGCGCCAGGTGTCAGACGTGGGAGATACCGTCGCCGTCAGAATGAGCCCATTTGGAGTCGACGTATGTTGGTACTTCCGTTGCTTATGTTTGCTATGATGGGGATACTGGCGTTGGTAATTTCCACCGTAGCCTGGGCCCGCAACCGTCGCGAACGTCCATTGGAGGACATCGACGCGTCACTATTTCCCTTTGCTGCGACACCCGGCGCTGGACAGTACGCCATGCGATTGATACACACCAACGACCTACACGCGCGCTTTCTGCCGACGAATGCTACGGGCGCAGTCTGCGATCCACAGCAGAAGCAACAGGCGCGTGATTCGGGTTGTCATGGCGGCGCCGCGTATGCGAAAATGATTGTAGACCAACTGCGTGGCGGTGCACAAATGCCCAATTCACCAGTGTTGCTTAATGCCGGAGATGAGTTCGAGGGTTCTATTTTCCACACGATGTTCCGCGGTAACCTCTCTGCTATTCTACTCAATGCCTTTGGATATGATGCACTGGCACTTGGCAATCACGAATTCGATTTGGGTCCTGCTCACCTCGCGCGCTATTTGGATCTGGTACATGCTCCGGCTCTGTGCGCCAATCTGCATTTTGATAATCCCGTGCCGAAATTACAGGCTGCGCTGCAACCGTTTGCTATTATTGAGCGCCATAATCTGGGCGTCATTGGCGTGCTGACGCCTGATGCCGCGGTGTCATCGAGTATGGGCACGGACATCAGCGTTTCTGACCCAGCAGCGGCTGTCTCTGCTGCCCGTACGCGTCTTGCTGCCATGGGCGTCAGTCGTATTGTGGTACTTTCTCATCTGGGATTCGAAGCAGACCGTAGACTTGCCGCACAAGTGCCTGGGATTAGTCTGATAGTCGGCGGCCACACGCACTCGTATCTTGGCAATCCGCGCCCTGCCAGCGATCCACACCCCGCGGCGCCATATCCAGCATGGGTTCGCAATGCCGACGATTGGCAGACAGCTGTTGTGCAAGCCAAGAGCTTTGGCGAATACGTCGGTTACTTAGATTTAGTCTTCAATGACGACGGCTCGTTAGATTCGCAAATGACACATGGCTCGCCTGTGCCTGTCGATATTATTTCTGAAGACTCGCCTGTGCGTGGAAGAGAACCGAGTCGTCGAGTTATTTCTCTAATGCAGCCCTTTGTTGATAGCGCCGATGCCTTCCAGAGTCACAATGTGGGACTCGCCAGTGCGGATTTTCCAAAACCTGACGGAAACCGCGACCCACATGAACTTGCTTTAGGCAATTTAGTAGCAGATGCAATGATGTGGGGTGTACGACATGCGCCAGTCTCTTTTATTGCCACCGGTTCACTCCGCGGCTCGTTTCCCAAAGGCACATTAACTCGCGGTCACATAATGGCAGCACTTCCTTTTGATGACACGTTGCGGTCTGCTACAATACGTGGATCAGCACTACGGGAAATGGTACAGGGTGCGCTTTCTGGAACCCGCAATGAACATCCGGTGCTTAGCACATTGCAGTGCTCTGGATTGCGTTGGCCGAAGGATGGTCTTGTGGAGATACGCACGCATGTGGATATTTTTGATGCGAGGCCAGTGCGTGGAGAGGTCTGGAAAACATTAGATGATAAGGAACTCTATCAGGTGGTACTTCCTGGATTTGTGGCTGCTGGCGGTGACAATCTCCTCGATTCCCTGACTAATTCTACAGTTGTTACTGAGAACTTGAGAGATCTGGTGGAACTCTATGTTACGAGGTTCTCTCCTCTTTCTCCTCTTCTCGACCACCGCAAACCATAGATTTCTTTTTTCCCTAATACTTTTCTTTTTTCATTTTGTTCTGCTTGCAACATTATTCTCCTTTGTTTCATCCTTTTTTTTATACATTGTGGAATGAGTAAATCGTGTGAATAAAAAAGATCTTCATATGCGAAAAAGTATCTGCAGGATTCATATTTTAACTATCCGTGAGAACAAAAAAATACTAATTCATTTGGTAGTTTTTACAAATGCAAAGTCTTCCATTTATAAACCAGAAAAAGCGCACAGTCCTTTTTCGTTTTCTAATTGTGCTGGTTCTTGGCACAATGTTTTTTATATATTCGCACACACCACAAGACAATGTAAAACAAAATCCCCCTTTTTATTAGAAACGGAAAGAAGGGGTTTTTCTTCTTCAAAAGAAGGGCGTGAGTGAAATGTTCATGTGTGGCTGCATATTACAATTAAAACAAGAAGCCAAGAATAGAAAAAAACAACAACAAAACTTTTTGCTAGATTTTTTCACTTACAACTAATGGTCCTTTTTTATATTCATCCTCTCCCCTATTTTCCCCTTCAAATAAATGGAACATTTACATAGAAACTCATTCATGTAGGACGCCATACATTTCGGTTTTTATATAATACGCAGTCTTTGGATCCTTTTTATACATCCATCCGTAAGAGCGCAAGATTGAAAATTTTCAGCATTTATCACTTTGACTTTTTTCTACCTCATCTATTGTTAAAATATTATATTTTTCGCTCTTTCTCTCCATCCAATATAATTAGGTAGATAAAAAATGAGAACTCTACAATTGGCAGTTATTGGATTGCTTATTCTCTTTAATGCAATGGCCAGTGCAAAACGGGTAGAGTTAAACTGGAACATAACTTATACTTTTGCTAATCCCGATGGCATGAACGAACGGCGGGTGATTGGTGTCAATGGAAAATGGCCACCTCCAATAATAGAAGTTAACCAAGGTGATCAATTAGTAATCAACGCTTTCAACTCCCTAGACGAAGGTACTTCACTACACGCACACGGATTCTTTCAACGGGGCACAAACTACTACGATGGAGCAGCCAGTGTTACGGAATGCGGAATACCACCCAACAATAGCTACACATACGAAATGGATGTGACTCAATCTGGTACTTTCTGGTTGCACAGCCACTATATGGCACAATACGTTGATGGACTACGCACTCCACTTATCAGCCACCCTGCACAAGAGTATTACCAATACGACGAAGAGCTTATTGTCATGCTCGAAGCATGGTACCACAGGGAATCAAAGGAAATACACGACCAACTTCTGAGTACTAGTGAGGAAATCCGCACTGCGCCTTTTCGTCCATATATGTTGGTGAATAGTAGAGGTGGAGAAGATCTCAATCGCACCACCATACGTTTTGAGCCAGGAAAAACATATAGACTGAGACTACTTAATGTTTCAGGTACTGGTATGGTACGATTTGGTATTGAAAACCATACGATGCATGTCATTGAAGTTGATGGTGTGGATACAGAAATAAAATCTGTCAATAGCATGCAACTATCAGTTGGCCAACGTGCTTCGGTTCTTGTCACTGCTAAAGATACTGCTGAATTCAATTACGCTTATCATGCGGATATCTTTACGGATATACAATCTGGTGTTGCTCGTGCTGATCTGCCATTCTCCAGTATTATCGAGTATTCACAGGGTGCATCTTTAGTCAATAGTACTAATAGTACGGTTGATTGGGATTTCTTCCAGGATGTCGACTTGGTACCCATGGAGAAGTTGCCATTACCTGGAGTACACAAGTGGGTGCCACTGGAAGTACACACTTCAATATTTGATGACCACCGCGAGCACTTGGCTTTCAACAATCGTACCTACGAGATGCCACTAGTCCCAACACTCACCACAGCACTTACCACAGGGTACCAGGCGTATTTTTCTGACGTCTATGGCTTCAAATCGCATCCAATTATTCTCGATCCCATGGAAGATGTAGAAGTTGCCATCTTCAATAAGGACATAAACTCTCATCCCTTCCATCTCCATGGACACAATTTCTTTATAAAGGAGCGTGGGTCTCTAGATCATAACCCTGCTAATTTGACACAAGCAGGCAAATATCCTATTCGTAGAGATTCTATTACTGTACCGCCTCTTTCTTATGCTATTGTTAGGTTCACTGCAGATAATCCGGGTATTTGGTTATTCCATTGCCATATGCAATTCCACAAGGAACAAGGTTTGGCGTTGACGTTTATTGAGGCTCCTTTCAAGATCATCAATTCCACCAAACTACCCGACCAGTATAAAAGCAATTGCGATCTAATGGGCATTCCAAATGAAGGAAATGCTATGGGAAGAAAGGGTTTGGATTTACCAGATGCTCCTCGCGGTCCTTTTCCCTTAGAAGGCTTTTAGACTTTACTTCTTTTTTAACAGGTTAATATATGCTACTTTTAATCATCCATATTCAGATATAAAGGTGTTAAAAAAGGGAATTAAAGCATCAGTTATTTCGAGTTGAATAGCTTCATTGCAGCCTGTGCAGCGGTAGCCAGTGTTTCTTTCTCATTAGCCTGGCCACCTTTGCTGGAGTGTTGGTCGAACAGTTTCTTCGCCTGAGCAATAGCCATACTTGGCAGCTTATTCTGGCCACCACCGCTAGAGTGGCCGCCTTCCTGTTGGTACTGTTGGAAAGCCATGTATGCTGCAGCCAATCCCATTGCTTGCTGTCCCTGGCCAGCCAAGCCGTCAGATCCACCGCCAAGAACGCTATGATAGCTGGACTTCATATCATCGTGGCTCGCATCATGTCCCTTATTAAACCCGCCGCCTCCCATTGCCATCTTCAGTACTGACGAGATCATATCGCTTTGTCCTCCGCCGCTGCCGCTGCTGCCTTGCTTGTTGCCAAGAAACCCAGAAGCCATTGTTGCTATTTGCCCAAAGTCAAGGCCTCCTCCACCTCCACCCGATGAGGACGTGTGTCCAGAGGATTCGTTCTTATTTCCAAGGAATCCTGAGGCCATTGAGGCCATCTTGCCTATGTCAAACCCACCCGACTCGTGCTGTCTTTCATTATCACCGTATTCCTGCTGCTGCTGCTGTTGTTGTGGCTGTCCTTGGTAGTGGCTGGCCATTGGTCCATTACCTTGCTGGTAGCCATCGCCTTGCTGGTATCTACC
Organism: Coemansia sp. RSA 988; assembly: GCA_027577275.1. NCBI lineage: Eukaryota > Fungi > Kickxellomycota > Kickxellomycetes > Kickxellales > Kickxellaceae > Coemansia > Coemansia sp. RSA 988. The sequence continues at coordinate 22,597 of JANBQQ010000154.1, read as the reverse complement.
TTGCTGGTATCCACCTTGCTGGTGTCCATCGCCTTGCTGGTATCCACCTTGCTGGTATCCACCTTGCTGGTGAGCACCCTCTTGATGTCCATCATTACCAGTATTCTTGCTATTTTGCTCCTGGTATTGGTCGTACGCGCCCTTGGCCTGCTTTAGAATATTACCAAAATCCATTGCGAACCGTTACTTTCACTTACTTCCTCTAAAAAAAGTACTGGATAAAAAGAGAGGAATTCACTTAAAGGTATTGTGCGTGCAAGTATAATAAAAGAAGAGAGAGACCAAAGTTCGAAAAAAGTAAGCTAAAAATCCCTTGCTGCCCTGTGTCCTTACAGCTAAACACACTTAGGATCAGGGGGGGGGCTTCAAAGAGAAACTTCTCACTGTGTACACGTGTCCACTAGATTTGAAAACAAATATCAGCGGGGTTGAAACACCTTTCACTTTGGTACCAATGTTGGGCTATGTTTCAGGTATCAACAACTATAAACTAGTTTTCCCTATCAAAGGGGTACATGTCATGTCTCGAATATTTTAGTGTTTTGATACCATCCCCTGCATTACATTTGCCAGCAACAGACTGGCTCTGATGAGACTGGCCTGCTGTTTAAACGAGCATCGGTTCTACCATCATTTTTCAATGTTCCAATTGATAATTTATTAAAGTCTCAATTTCTCTCTTGTGAATTATCTCTCTCTTGGTAATTGCAGGGGTAGTGGCGTTCTATGGCGTTTCCTGGACAAACATCAGGCACAATATGTCAGTAAATTGTTTGCACTTGAGCTTTTTGCGCTCTGCCGATGTACGACGTAATCCTACTTGTGAACTTTTCAAACGTCGTGTCACAAAAAGCGGAGCTGGCTGATCATCCTTGCCCATACTCCTTGTCCACACTGATGCACAGTATTACCTTTTTTTTTTATTGCTAACCTATTATATTTTTTTGATATAAACGGAATTAAGTCACAGCACCAGCATCTTCTCTAATCTATTATTTAAATCACAATACATGGATCGGACACACGTGCAAAGCAAGCTAGAAAGTACAAAGCAATCGCAACAGAGAATAATACCAGAATCTCGAAGACCAGATGGTACCATACGCAGAGCACGGAAAATCCGCAATGGCTACGTGCCACCAGAAGAACAGCAAAAATACAAACCACCAGCTATCCATCGTATGCTTCAAAAGGACAGTAAGCCAGCAACTGAATCTCATCCACCATTAAATTCTTGCCAGAGTCTACCAAAACCAGAGAAGCAAGAAAATACCACGTCAAAGGATTCGACAAAGCAAACTCTGTCTATGTCGTCCAGTAACAAAGACCAAAAGCAGGTCATTTCTCTGCCAGAAAGGAAACCTGAAAAATACATACCCCCTTTTATGCGCAAGAAAATTGAGGCTGAACAAAAGACTCGTCTTAATACTACTGACAATGGTAACACTCTAGAAAACAAACATGTGTCTCAGAAAGTAAAATCTCTGGCAAATGAAAAGGATTCAAGTGCGCTTGTTGAAAGCATGGATAAGCTTTCGCTCCATAAGACAAATAAGTAATTTATTGCACCCTTTTCCTTTTAGCCTTTTTGACGTTTCGCTTATACAATGCCCATTTTAATCATTTAAAACAACATGCTTGCTGTAGAAGTTTTAACATACCAGACGCTATCGTGTATAAAAACCTGCCACAGAGAACGCACTTCCATACTTTTTTATACTTTATCTTTAGATACTTTTACTTATTTGCAAGCTATCCAATTTGTTTAATTATACTAGCATGATGATTCATAGAATTACAACTTCTAGTGCAGTACAAGCCGTTGGTTGCAACAAGCCTCTGCCACCAACTCCGACGTCTGCAACCAATAACATACGCGCTAGCATGTATCCAATATCTACACCTCTATATGAGCACACTCGATATATTACAACCAAGCCCCGAAAGCATGTGTGGCGTTTTAACAGAAAAACTCTTGAAGCGTTTCTCAACTTGTAACCTCAATTACTCTTTAATTGTAATCTAGTGTTTATAAGTATTAAATGTATATTGTATAAAACTTTGCAAAAAAAAAAACTTGTTATAAAATTACTAGTGTTACGGAGGGGGAGAAATTCGACCTAACAGTCGAAATAATAAAAATAGTTTAAACAATGTATTTCTAACTAATGTTCCTCCCTCCTTTGTTGGGCGGGAGGCCCTGGTTTAAATATAAAAGAGTTATTGCTATTGGAGATGTTTTCCTCTGCCGTTTGGTGACGCGGGAAAACGGGATCCATTGTTTTGATAGCACCGCGTTCGCGGTTACCTTGTGAATTGTGATCAAGGCGCCTGCGGATGCGTGAGCCAGCTGAGGCGGGAACAAACCGTGTTTGAGTCCTGACCCGGCCTGGAGCGGGTGGTGTGCCCACCTGGGTTGCCCGGGGTGGGTGCTGACCCGATCCTGGTATCGCAACAATACATCTCAGGGTGAGGTTGCTAGCAGTCCTGTTGTAGTCTTAAAAAGTAGTTAAAGGTGGTCGTTAAAATCTTGTTGTGGTCTTGGTAAGTAGTTGTTAAATCTTGTAAGTGGTTGCCAGAAAGGTCTTGTTGTGATCGTAGTAGTCTTGTTATGATGCGTATACTTCTGTTTTCTTGGCGTGATGTATCTTGAAGTGTCGGCTTTTCGCAAGCACAAGATCCGGGGTTTGCAAATAAAAATCTCAAAGGCCAACATGTTAATCGGGGGTGGTCGCAGCCAGCACAGTGTTGGACTAAAAGTGCAAATCTCTTAAAACTATTCTGGCCTTTCCAATGGGGCCAACAGTTCAAAATAATGCCAGAAGCATTCACATCCGCATCTTTTTGCTTTATTGCTTGCTCATCTGTGCTGCAACAATTCAAACGGAACCAAGGTTTCTATTCCAAACATTATAAACAAGAAACCTTAACTACTCTGTCACCCCACATATTGCAGTGTGCTGATTGAGTGCCCGTTAATCATTTGATCCGCGTGACACGTAGCCCCTAGTACTCCATCTGATGCTGTTTCTAGTATAGGACCTGGTGCTTCTCCTGGCGGCGTATTTGGAGGTGTAATGAGAGAGTCATCACCTATGCTCATGATTTATGTAAGCTGATATCGCTAAAGTTACTTGATAAAGCTATTTTATAAGTGTTTCAAAAAAGAAAACCAACTAAAATAGAGCAATAATAATGGATATTTGAAGAAGAGAAAGAAGAAAGAGTATAAAGACTGAAGCAACAAAAAATATATATTCGCCCACGCGTGGTAACAATGAGAGCCCTTGTGCATTTGTGCTATTCTGCAGCTAGCTATTACTTAATAGATAACAACCTTATTTAATTAAGGTACTACTTTAAAAGATTTCTTTGAACTTACTAGCTGCCACTCTGTCTTCGTTCCTTTTCCAGCAAGCCTAGAGACATCTATTGCCTTTTTATCAAATAATTAGTTGATCGAGGAGTAGGTACTTATAAGGAGATTTTATCTTGTGGTGTTACCAATTTTTAAGAATTCTGGCAAACTATCAACTCAAAAAGCAATACAAACCAGAGAGGCCTTGTCCAATTACATTTTTATTTTTATTCTTATTTTCTAATTTCACATGTAAGAAAGCACAATGACATCTCAAGAAAACCGCAGCCAACATAGAGGAGCACCATGTGCTGATGGGAATGGAATTTAAGTGGGCAAGGCCAATACAAATTTAACCTCTAGAGCAACATTGCTTATGCCAGTAGTATGTTAATTAAAATAATCTTTTGTTACAATTGTTTTTGTACATGCTTCAGCTCATATTGATATAATAAGAATAGTTCAATAAACTGCTGGTAGCACAAATTATTTTGATATTGAAACTTTTAATAAATACTGGTTATTCATGTTAAGTCTACTAGTAGTGATAGTGATTTTGTAGTATTTAATTGTTAACAGCAGGCGATGTAATAGAAACATGATAACTATTTTATCTTGTTGGCAGCAGCCTCCTAATATAGCTCTCTTAATTATTTTGCAAGCTGCTGGAGGTCGTGGTGATAAAGCGCGGCAATTCCAGCCCGCTTCATTGCCAACAAACGCTTCTGGGGTTGGGATTGTCCAACGACATCTGGTGCTTTGAGTTTCTGAGGCTTGGCCAGAAGCGCCCACATTCTTGGGCGCAACTTTCACACAGACTTTTCAATTATTAACAAATGGGTATATTCTTTATACAGGAAACCCTCCCCCCGAGAGGGATAGAAATAAAATAGAATAACACAAGTAAAAGATGAGAAGTACTAAACAGTCAATTCTTGGGAGCAATGCGTTTGAGAAAGCGCATGATCGCGTTTGGCCTAATAGCGGCAGCTTGTGTGCTGTGAGCAGCATCTGCAGGAAGTGCGGGATGAGACGAGGCCGATGGTCCATCAGCAGCGACGGCGGCAACAGCGGCAACTACAGCGGCGCTCTGATAGGTTGATTCTCCTGCAGACTGGTGGCGGTAGCGGTGGGATGAATTCCGCCAGGGATGGTCAATGCCAGGGCCGACAGTGGCAGATGGCATCATCCAATGGCGTACGCCACCACGAGCAGTCGCTGGTGCTCTTCCCGGCGCATTAGAACCTCCAGAAACTGCGGCAAAATCGGCAGTGCTGCTCCGCGACCGCTGCTTGCCACGAGGATACCGCGGTGTAAGACGGGCGTCCTTGTCTTTCCGCTTCTTTTTCTTAATTTTCTTCCCATTATCGTTGCTAAGAAGTGCGCGGTTCCGGGCCTGCTCATCCTGGTGCAACTGCTGTGTGTGTTGCTGTGGTGGCTGATCAAGCTGTGTCTGAAAGTGGTGGTCGAAGAACCGCGGGCTGTGAGCCTGGTAGTGCGACGGAGACGCATAGTAGACAATTTCAGAGTAGTCGCGGGAAATGCGGTCTGCATCCGTAGCGCCGGCGGGAGAGCACATAAACGGACTGCTGAATTCGCTGATATTGTCGGGAGGAAAAGGAAATTTGACATCCTCGCCAGCGCCACCATACACGGCCACATCACTTCGAATGAGGCTGACAATGTCTTCTTTCCCATCGCCGTTGCCCTTGGTGCCACGCCGCACGCAGCCGGAGCCGCAGCTGTTGCTGCTTCCACAGTCGCTGCAGCCATCGTCCAAAGCGTGGCTCGGTCGCCCCGAGCGGGACATGTGGGCGTCCGAGCCCATATAGTACATGTCGTAGTAGGAAGCCGCGCTAGGCAAGCCACCAGGGTCGCTAGACGTGGCAAATGAGGTGACGCGGTGCAGGCCAGCGTTGTTGCCTGAATAGTAGCTGAGCAGTGACGCCGCCTGGGGCCCAATCCTTAGCGCATCGTACGCACGGTCCGTGGCCATGCGCACGCGAGTGGTCGAAGCCCCGCCCTCGCTAAGGCCAGACAGAATAGACATCCCGTCGCTCTCCAGTGCCATGCCTGCGGTGTCATCCGTTTGCTGACGCCGGTTGCCCAGACGCGGGGTACGGCCGCTGATGCTGCCCTGATGGTAGTATCGTGACGACGTCGACTGCACATCGTATGCAAGAAGAGAGTCCGATCGTCTGCTGTCCGAGTACATATCCGAGTCGTCCTCATGGATCGCCGAAATGCGTCGCTGCATGTATCGCTCGCGGATGCTGCCCGTGTGCACTCGCAGACTGGCACCGTCGCTGTTCACAAGTGTGTATGGCGGGCTCAGCGTACCGCTAGTCGGCATCCCGCCATTAGTGGCCGACAGCGCCGTGCCGTTTGCTATTGAACCGCCGGCGCCGCCAACCAATGATGACCCGCCACCCCCGCCGTAGAGCGAGCTTGTTTCAGAGTGCGACCGCCCCAGCGAGTAGCTCCCCTGACTTCGCCGTTGTTGCTGCTGTTGCTGCCATCGTCGCTCCCCTCCGCCCTGCTCGTATGTGCTGCCGCTCCCAGCGGTTCGCAGCGACCTGTTGTCTTGTGTAGCGCGTGTAACTGAAAGCAAGCTCTCTGGCCGGTGCTGCGAAGAGTGGCTGTGGCTGCTTCCGACAATGGCCGCTGCCATCGACTCGGCCGCCTCGAGGTCTGCCACCGCTGCTGCTGCAGAGATAGCAGCTCCGGCGCCCTCTCCGCGCCTCTGCGACATAGTATCCTTTGCACTCAGCTGCTCATCAACGGCTGCCGCGTTTTCCACTGCTTCCACCTCCTTCAATTCATCCGCCAAAGTCAGCGGCATACCGCAGTCAGCTTGTTGTTCGGTTGTCGCTAGCGCCCTCGCTGACTGTGGTGCAGTCCGTGTTTTCAGTGCTTCCTCCTCATTTTCACCCGCAGACCTTGCGTCGATGCTCATTTAAAAGTGCAATTGGACTTGATAACAACGATAGTGGCGAAAAATAGTGCTAAATTCATCATGCTCTGCCCTGCGCAAAAGTGAAAGCTTCTCTTCCCCATGCTCTGACAAAAGCGGCTCACACACGCCAGAAGCTTCCAGCGTTTTGACGCCCAATCACATGCTCTGGTCACTTCCCCACACATCCTTTTTAAACACTCCGGTCCACGTGCTCAAGGAAGTGCTAGAAAGGTGTCAAAATTAGCCATTTTCTAAACATCGCTAGTGCACTAATGACCTAGCCAGGCTAATATTTGACAAGGTAGATACCAACTCCCACTATTTGTGCATCCTCTGCGTCTGCACTGGCTCATGTGTGTAGTTTACATTTTAACTTGCATTAGCTATTGACAAATAATAGATCCCTTCTTTTTTTCAGTCACCAGCCCTATTACTACAATTGCTTTTGAGATTCTGATGCATATCGGGTTATCAGCAGCCTCTAATAGAAAAGCAAACAAACACTAAACAAGAGCGGCTTGCTTATCTGGTAGTGTAGCAACGTACCAAATTCTCACATACTTGCTCGATATGTGCCTTCTGCCATTCGAGGGTTGTGTTTGACAACACTATTCAAGATACATCTTGAGCTTCTGAATAACATATATTTTTCATGCAAAGCTAGTTTCTTCCATGAAGAGGTATTTCTAAAGCAACCAATATTTGGGTGTCCGCATTTCTGTGCACAGCTCAAACTATAATCCGGTGGGATAAATGGTGTTACACAATCTTTCTTGTCTGTTGTATAAATACTAGCCATCGTAATCCTTGTGGCAAAAAGCATTATCATGCCAGAATAACTCGAGTCTCAGAATATTTAATTATTGTCGTGTGTTGCTCACTTTTTAGCAACCAACTACTTGATATCCAGTCGTGCTAGTTTAGCAATTGCCACAATGTCCACTTATTTTCCACTACTTCAACCACGCTCAATACATGCAAATTCGCTATTCCGCTGTCCAAAATGTAGATTCAGAGCATATTGCTTCGCTCAACTGATGATGCACATTGAAGCGCACAAGTTTTTGGAAAGGTGCCGATAATCAAAATCAATTATTTCATTGCCTCTGGCGTTTAGAATAAAAAAGCTTCCCCAGAACCATTCCCAATTTTCTTGGCAACTAAAAGAGGAAAATCTCACGCGAGCAATATCGTCTTTCTCGAGAATAGCTTCTTTCTGCCAGAAAGGATCCAGGAAATGTGCTCCTTTACATTCGGCTTATCCCTTGCATTCAGATTTTTGTTTGTGGAGAGTGCAGCACACGTGCATGAAGCGATTGTATAAATTCTCTTTTTTGTTTACTATTTCGCTGATTTCGCTTCCGACCTCGCTTCCGGGCTCTCTCTTTTTGAATGTAATAGCAAGCATTTCACCTACTCTATCGCTCCCACGAGGTTGCATACAAAGACATGATGCGCTCAATGCTTACAAATGGTTTCCTTTTTTTTTTTACTCTTTGCGCCATTCGCTTATCCTTATCCACGTTTTTAGCCGATGGTTGTTGCGCTTTTTGGCCAACACTTTCATTTTCTAAAGAAAAATTTTCAAAACAACATGTGGGGTGGCAGCCCCCCCCAAGGATTAGTGAAGTACCTAATGCGCAATTATATATACACTTTTTTGAAAATATTGTAGTCTTTGGAGTTTTGTATACGAAATCCTTCCGAACCTATTTCTTTCTCTTTATACAGCCCACATGTATTTTCTTTCTGATACAACGAACGGCCTCTAAAGAAAAATTTCAAAACAACATGTGGGGTGGCAGCCCCCCCAGGACTAGTGAAGTACCTAATGCGCAATTATATATACACTTTTTGAAAATATTGTAGTCTTTGGAGTTTTGTATACGAAATCCTTCCGAAATTCTTCCGAACCTATTTCTTTTTCTTTGTACAGCCCACATGCATTTTCTTTCTGGTACAACGAACGTCCTCCAAAGTTGCAATACAGATATGAACACACATTCTATTTTGAAATTTTTATTTCTTTTTGGGGGGGGGGCAATTAGATGAAGCCAACTCAGGAAAACATTGATGATCACTGAAAAAGCTGATTTCCAGCAGTTTTGTGTCCATTTCTCTGCCTGCACATCATTGGAAAGTTTCCAATTGCCTATAAATATACAAGCAATTCCCATCATCTTCCACGCCCACTTTCCATATCCTTTTTCCAATAAATATAAAACTTATCTCTTCTCTTTCGATTGGCTTTATCTTTTGAATACTCACCATTGTTTGTTGTTATCCATTTTATTTAAATGGCGGAGGCAGCAAAAGGCTCGCAGGCCTCCCTACCTGTCACTACAACCGACACACGCAAAAGTGGCGAACATCACGACGTGGATCTGGAAAAGCAAACTCCCAAACCTAGCACTGACGGCTCCAACTCCGATTCAGCGGATAATTCCGTAGACAATGCTGCGGGTGATGCTGAAAAACAAGAAAATTCTGGCGAAGCTGCTGTTCCTATGACGCAGGTTCGTCGGATTATTGTATTTATTTCACTTGCAATGACCATGCTTCTGGGCAGTCTCGACCTTACCATTGTCACCACGGCTATTCCGAAAATCGGCGAGGAGTTCCAAGCTCTCTCAGACACTAGCTGGATTGCCACCGCGTATATGTTAACAACTACTGCACTGCAGCCTCTTTATGGTCGTCTGAGTGACATCTTTGGACGGGTTCCTGTACTTATCAGTGCTATCCTTCTGTTTTTAGCAGGTAGTGCTGCCTGTGGTTGGGCGCAGAGCATGGGTGTGCTTATCTTTGGTCGCGTGATTCAAGGAATTGGCGGTGCTGGCTTATTTGCGCTAGTATTTATCATTATCTCGGATGTCACTTCAGAGGAAGAACGCCCAGCCTATTTGGGTTTGCTTGGTGCTGTTTGGTCAATTGCCTCTGTAGTTGGACCCGTTCTCGGCGGTGTGTTTTCCGACAAAGCAACTTGGCGTTGGGCTTTCTGGCTGAATTTGCCCGTTTCTGGTGTCGTATTGATAATCATTGTGTTATTATTGCGGATGCCAATTCCTCGCGATTCATTCTGGGAAAAACTCAAGCAGGTTGATATTCTCGGATCGCTTGTTCTTGTGGGCGCTGTGGTGATGCTTCTTCTAGCGCTGACATGGGGTGGAAAGACATTCCCTTGGAAGTCCGCCCGTATTATCTGTCTTCTTGTATTTGGCGTCGTGCTCATCGTGGTATTCCTGCTGATTGAGTGGAAGGTAGCAATTGAACCAACCGTTCCTATGTCTTTGCTCCGAATTCGCAATGTCTGGTTAACTGTTAGCAGCCAGTTCTTTATTGGTATTGCAATGTTCGCGCCTATGTTCTTTATTCCAATTTGGTACACAATTGTCAAGAACTCGAGCGCCATATCTGCGGGCTTACATCTTTTGCCCTATCTTCTAAGTCTGTCGCTGGTCTCCATATTTTCGGGCTTTATTGTGATGAAGACCAAGCGCTATCGCGAACTGATTATTATTGGCACCGCAATCTACGTTCTAGGTGCTGGATTGTTGATAATGTTTGATGAGGGGACCAATATGGGTGAACAAATTGGGTTCATGCTTATCATGGGCTTTGGACTAGGCTTCAACATCCAGAACGTCCTTACTGTTGTGCAAACAGCATCACCACGCAAATACATGGCGGCTTCAACCACATTGCTTATGTTTATGCGTGTATTGGGCTCCAGTCTTGGAATTGCAATTCTGCAGAGCATTCTTCAGAATGCTATTATTCCAAAACTTGATCTTCTTTCAAGTCAACATCCCCAGTACGCAAATGTATTTACTGCAGCACTCAACGATCAGAGTGCAATCTACAAATCTGGTCTTCCTGATGATATTCGTGATGAACTGGTACACTATTACGTGCTTGCAATGCAAAAAGTCTTTATTGCTACTGTACCATTTGCCGCTGTTGGATTTTTCCTGACATTGCCGCTTGAGCACATTCCTATGCGGATATCAGCAGCTCCCGCTGCTAGCGAATAAAGTAGTCTTTTTGTTTATTCTTGTTCATAATTGTTTATCAACAATAGAGCGTAGTATATTTTATATATTCTATTTAGTTTGAGGCTTATACGGCTATGGCTTACTTGGGATAAATACTTTGTTACCCTATTATTTTTTAGCTGAGACTTGTGCCATATGCTTCACAATGTACTTTATGTTTTCTAGCAAATGTTCCTTGGCAGGTTTAATTTATAATACTGTTTAGTAAGAGTCGCTGATGGCATAAATCTTTATTTTTTTTAAATCATGTCGTTAGGTTCAAGCAAATGGATTAAAATCTGGCCTAAGCGCTTTTACATTTTTTAAATTGCCAGAGAATTGCTATTATCTTTCTTGCACTATTTAGTTAACTAAACTGAATTCATCTGACATGTGGAAAACAATAGAAATACGCTCACGACCGACTGGGAATAGATGAATAAAAATACGAGGCTTGTTAGCCACCGAATCGGACTCTGCACATTCCATTTACCACTCCACCCCCCCCCACCATACTTTCCCCCATCCAGATCCTTTGCTTGCTTGCTGCGGCCACCCGCTTTTTATTCCCCACTCACGCTCTTGTCTGTGGAAAATCCGAACAAGCGAAATTCGACAACCATGAAGGGAGAGAGGGGCGGGTGGGGCGAGATTGTTGACATTTTAACTGCTATATTACATATGCCCTGGCCGCAGCAACACGGTGGTCACGAAGGATTTGCGCTCATTATCTTCCGTCTATACTGTCGTCTCCGTTGTTCGATAGAAGAGCTCGCAAAGGAGGTCCGATTCTGAGGTTTTTGAAATCTAAAGTCTTTCAACTGAATAAATAGATCACAATTGCAAAGATAAAGCAGTTTCTCATATCCTTTCCATATCTCAACGCGTTTCATTGCTGCTACTCATATCTTCTATTTTTGTGCAAGTGCGATAACTTTTTTACTGGTAAATATTGCTACCAAGCGCTTATTCCTTATGTGGACCAATTAACCCAACATGCTGTATCTACTTTTTCTTTTCTGCTAGGCTTGCCGCTTATAAATATTCAAGATGGAGAAGCCCCAGGAACATTCACAGGGGTCATTGCCGGCAACCGCAATACAATCGCACATAGACCTTGAGCAGGGCTCTACAGATTTAGAAACGCAAGAACATAAACTGCATGTCGATTCCACCAATTTGATTGTTGAAAGGGATCCAGTAGCTGCCAACAAGAACCCAGAAGTTGTCGGAGAAGGCGCTCCAATGCCTATCGAGATGTCAAAATTTCGTCGAATTATTGTGTTTATATCGCTTGCGCTAGCTATGTTGCTGGCTAGTCTCGATTCTACAATTGTGAGCACAGCTATTCCGAAAATTGCACTCGATTTTCAAGCCCTTTCCGACTCGACTTGGATATTCACTTCATACATGCTAACTTCAACTGCATTGCAGCCACTCTTTGGGCGTGTAAGCGATACTTTTGGTCGTTCTCCAGTTCTTGTTGGTGCCATTGCCATATTTATTGCGGGAAGTGCAGCCTGCGGATGGGCCCAGGGTATGGGTGTAATTATCTTCGGTCGTGCATTGCAAGGCGTTGGCGGCGCTGGACTCATTGCACTAGTGTTTATTATTATTTCCGACGTGACCACTGAGGAGGAGCGGCCAACATACTTGGGAGTTTTTGGCGCAGTGTGGACAATTGCATCTGTAATTGGGCCTGTGCTTGGCGGTGTGTTTTCTGATAAAGTGACTTGGCGCTGGGCTTTTCTGATAAACTTACCGCTGGCGGGCACTGTGCTGATCATTGTTGTGCTGTTTATGCGACTGCCTATTCCTCGCGATTCGTTCTGGACAAAGCTCAAGAAAGTCGATATTCTCGGATCGCTTGTTCTTATAGGCGCAGTGGTCATGCTATTGCTTGGTCTGACATGGGGTGGAAAGACATTCCCCTGGAATTCGGCACGCGTTATCTGTTTATTAGTCTTTGGCCTCCTGCTCCTGATTGTCTTTATGCTGATCGAGTGGAAAGTGGCACTTGACCCGACTGTACCTATCCATCTATTCCGTATTCGCAACGTCTGGCTATCCGTAATCGGCCAGCTCTTCATCGGAGTAGGGCTGTTTGCGCCCATGTTTTTTATTCCAATCTGGTACACCATTGTTAAGAACTCGAGCGCAATATCCGCTGGCCTTCATTTGCTGCCCTATCTGTTAAGTGTGTCGGTGGTCTCAGTTATCTCGGGCTTTCTAGTCACTAAGACGGGTCGCTATCGCGAGATGGTAATTTTTGGCACTGCTCTATTTACGCTTGGATGCGGGCTTATCATCCTATTCGACGAGGATATAAACATGGGCCAGCAAATTGGGTTTATGATTATCATGGGTGTCGGACTTGGCTTTAATATCCAAACTCTCCTAATTGTAGTTCAGACGTCTGCGCCAGTTGAGGATATGGCCTCTGCAACCACGCTGTTCTTGTTTACACGCTCGCTTGGCGGCAGCATTGGCATTGCGATATTGCAGAGTATTCTACAAAACTCCATTATTCCAAAGCTCAACTACTTGTCAAACAAGTATCCCGATTACGCTAGCGTCTTCTCAGCAGCACTCAATGACCAGAGCGCCATCTACAAATCCGACTTGCCCACTAATGTTCGCGATCAACTTGTCCACGATTACGTACTTGCGCTGCAAAAAGTGTTTATTGCTACTGTACCCTTTGTTGCCATGGGCTTTCTGATGTCGCTGCCACTAAAGCATATACCATTAAAGGTCAGCTCAAAGACATTGACAGGTGGTGCAACGCATTAGTGTTGACAGTACCTGTAATAAACAGATAGTTCCATGATATTCTAATCTCACGGCAAAAGCTGTATATGATAATGAAACCTTCATATGTTTAAGTGCTTTAAAAATATTTCAAGATACTCGTAACTAGGGTGGTTGGTCTGGAAACCACGACCTGACTGGAAAATATTACACCTTTGATCATAGTAGCTTGGCAACTTGTCGAGTTTAAAAGCCTAATAAATACATTTCCTAATTTTGCATTCATCATTTGCTTAGAAACAAAATCAATAGGTAAACTTGTTAGAAAGCTACTTGCGCATCTCGAGATATTGGCTCCATCTCTTAACATCAACAGGAGTCATCAAATTGAGCTTCTGTTGACCATATAGAGCAGTGGCAGCACCATCCGGCAACGCATTCAAAGCATCAACGAGCATTTCCGCACAACGCTGGTCATTGACAAGAGAAATACCGAAATCCACAGCCATTCTGCGCATAGCATAGTTAGAATCAGCCTTGTTCGTAGGACGGCGCTTGGCCAGATTGACAACTAGATCAATATTGCTGTCAAACACAGCATCGCGTAGCGTCCGACGGTTATCATATTCAAACTCAACCACGCCCACATGCTTGACGCTATCGACCCCCTCTTCCGAAAGCAGAGCTGCTCCGGCCTTGGAGTCGGTTAAAATAGGATAGCCAGCACGCGAGAAATGCGCGGCTACCTTTCGTGCAATGCGAGACTCGGTCAGATCGTCGAATCCAATATAAACGGCCTTTCCAGGCACCGGAAGACGGAATCCATTGGTCGAAAGTAACGAGACCAGATATGCTTCCTCCGGAGTCTTGCCAAAGCAAGCGACCTCTCCAGTTGACGACATCTCGACGCCGAGGAACGGATCAGCGCCAGCCAGACGAGTCCAGCTAAACTGCGGCACCTTGATAGCAGTGTACGGGCGCTTTGAGCAATCCTTCATAGGATCAGCAGGCTGCGGCACGCCCTCGCCGACAATCGCACGAGTAGCTGTATCGACGAAATTGGTATCCAAGACCTTAGACACAAACGGGAAAGAGCGGGATGCGCGCAGATTGCACTCAATAACCTTGAGTAGCGGCTGAGCATCAGAGCTCTCTCCCTGCTGCATGATGATCTGCATGTTAAACGGACCAGAAATGGCAAAGGCATGGGCAACCTTCGCACCAATCTCCTTCACGCGCTGCATAACTTCAGACGTGAGATTAGCCGGTGGCAAAATCAACGAAGCATCGCCAGAATGTACGCCTGCATCCTCGATATGCTCGCTAACAGCATGTGTCACCAGTTCGCCGCGATAGGCAACCGCGTCAATGTCCAACTCGCGTGCGCCACGGATAAACTTTGTCACCACCACAGGGTGCTCAGGGCTAACGGAAGCAGCCAACTGTAAATTGTCACGCAACGACTGCGCATCATAGGCGACATTCATAGCTGCTCCCGAAAGCACATACGAGGGACGGATGAGAACAGGGTAGCCAACAGACTCCGCAAACTTTTCAGCATCCTCCACGCTGACGAGTTCCTTCCACGCAGGCTGATCGACGCCAATGCTATCAAGGATCTGGCTGAAGCGATGACGGTCCTCAGCTGCATCAATCTTCTCTGGGCTGGTACCCAGTATATTAACCTGCTTCTGGTGCAACCGCAGCGCAATATTCTGAGGCAGCTGGCCGCCGACACTGACAATAACGCCGCTAGACTGTTCCATCTCGTAGATGTCACGTACGCGTTCGTAGCTAAGCTCGTCAAAGTACAACCGATCACATTCGTCAAAGTCAGTCGACACTGTCTCAGGATTGTAGTTTACCATAATAGTCTTGTGGCCAAGCTGCCGAAGAGCGCGGATGGCCGACACACCACACCAGTCAAACTCAACTGATGAGCCAATGCGATAGACACCCGAGCCCAATACCATCGTACCATGCTCGTTAAATGGCACGTCGTCAGTAGCCGCATTGTACGTGGTGTACAGGTAGTTGGTAGGCGCCGGAAACTCGCCAGCCAGTGTATCGATACGCTTGGCAAACGGACGCAAGCCAAACTGTCTGCGCAGGCCACGGACGTCGTCCTCGGCAACCGCAGCAGTCTGCTCGGTGCCAGAGAGCAAGCGCGCAATCTGCAGATCAGAGAAGCCCATGCGCTTGGCAGTCTCGAGCTGCGTACGACCAAGATTCTGCAGCGTCTGGTGCGGATCCGACAACGCCTTGTGCATCGAGCAGATGTTGGCAAGCTTGTACAGGAACCAACGGTCTATGCGGGTAATCTCATGAAGGCGGTCCACAGAGTAGCCACGGCTGATCATCGCATGTGCCAGGTAGAACAGACGACGGTCAGTTGGATTGCGTAGAGCCTCATCGAGCTCAGCCTCGGACTCTGGCATAAAGCCAGCCAGCGGCGCAAAGCCCGAAAAAGATGGGTCGACGGAGCGGATAGCTTTCTGCAGACTCTCCTCAAACGTGCGACCAATTGCCATGACTTCGCCGACGGACTTCATGCATGAGCCAATGTCGCGGCTAACGTGGTTGAACTTGCTCAAGTCCCAGCGCGGGATCTTTGTGACGATGTAATCCAAACTAGGCTCAAAGCAAGCAGTAGTAGTGGTAGTCACGCTGTTTTGCAGCTCAGGCAGCGTCCAGCCAAGACCAATCTTTGCAGCCACAAACGCTAGTGGATACCCAGTGGCCTTAGATGCCAATGCCGAGCTGCGACTCAGACGCGCGTTCATTTCGATCACGCAATACTCGAGGCTTTCAGGGTTCAAAGCATACTGCACATTGCACTCGCCCACCACGCCCATGTGGCGGACAATCTTGATAGCAGCAGTGCGCAGCATGTGGTACTCCTCATCGCTGAGAGTCTGACTGGGTGCAACGACAATCGAGTCGCCAGTGTGGATGCCCAGTGGATCAAAGTTCTCCATGTTGCACACCGTCACGCAGTTGTCCTGGGCGTCCCGCACAACCTCGTATTCCACCTCTTTCCATCCGCGCATCGACTTTTCCACAAGAATCTGCGGACTCAGCGACAGGCTCTGGTTAGCCAACGAATGTAGCTCCGACTCGTTCGACGCAAAGCCAGAGCCCAGTCCGCCCAGCGCATACGCAGACCGCACAATAACTGGGTATCCAATTGCCTCCGCCGCCTCCAGCGCGTCCTTAACAGTATCTACAGCAGTGGATTGGGCAACAGGAATGTTGATATCCTTCAGAGCGCTGGCAAACAGATCACGATCCTCTGAAAGCTCGAGAGTACGAACAGAAGTTCCCAACACACGCACATTAAACTTGTCTAGCACGCCCATCTTATTCAGCTGAACACCACAGTTCAGTGCGGTCTGTCCACCAAACGCCAGCATGATTGCATCTGGGCGCTCCTTCTCGATGATTTGCGCCAGATACTGCGGTGTAACAGGCGCAAAGTACACGTGGTCAGCGAGCTCGTGCGAGGTCTGCACAGTGGCAATGTTAGGATTTACTAGTATCGTCTCAATGTTGGATTCCTTCAGTGCCTTGATCGCCTGCGATCCGGAGTAGTCAAATTCTCCGGCCTGTCCGATACTCAGACCGCCAGAACCCACAACCAGAACCTTCTTCACGTCGATCTTTGATCCAGTGCGTGCAAGCGATGATGCCGCTTCCACTGCATCGTTGGTAGATTGGTGCACATGCGCTCCACTGAACCCGCGGCGTCCCACGTACTGCGCAGAAGAAGACTTCGCTGATACAGGCACCACGCGTGCCCCAGCTGCAAGTAGAGACACACGCATTGAGCCCGCAGAGTTGATCGGTCCAAACTGACGGTGGAGCTGACGGTGTTGCTGTAGTCTACCTGCTGAAACCCTACTGGCTGCCAGAGCACCAGACCTGGCTACCCCACAGCTCACAGCCGTCGCCAACGACGATCTGCCAAGCATTGCACGCGCGCTCAACATTGTTATCAGATGATAATAAAAAGAATAAAAAAGTTGTAGAGCCTCAAATAAAGATAAGAAAGAAAGAAAGAAAGAAAGAGAACGTCAGGTTTCTCTTTCGGATCAAATGGATTAATAGAGCAAAGTGGGGCTCAGATTAGTGCCTTCCAAACCTGATCGGCAATGTAGTCACTGGCGTTCTTCTCACAAGAGTGATGGTACATGCAAAAAGTTTTAGTTGGGGCCTCCTGGAATAAAAGACACCACTTTGGTTGAAGACCAAAAATGAAGACGGGGTTGTAGTAGCTGACTCAAGAATCCTCTTAACAACAAGAGTACCAGTTAGAGAAAATGTATATAAACCCAAAAAAGATTAAGCTTTCAGGAACAACGAGAAAAATAATTGCTTCAAGGAAGCTTCAGCTCATTAAAAATGACAAGTAAAATTTTTTAACCCTCTGCGGACCAGGGGCAAATGGGAAACCCAATGAAATGCGGATAAGAGTGAGTCACAGGTTCCCCCCCCCCCCCAAAAAAACATGAAAAAATCAGATCCGGCTCACAAATCCTTTTGCGGCTTCCTACTCTGCGAACCGCTTAATGGGGTTCTTCGGATTGTACATGACGTCAGGCAAGTATTGCGAAGGCATGCAAGGACCAAGGAAATTCTCCATCCAGGACACAGGGTATTTCTTAAGCACAGCAATGTAGAGGCCCTTCTTTGCACGAGTAATCGCCACATATGCCAGACGGCCTTCCTCGCGGTAATGCTGGTGTGACGCGTCTCTGATCGCTTGATGCAACTGAGGATTCACGACCGCTCTGGCCTCATCGGCCTTTGATGGACCGCGGAACGACATCGGAAACAGGTTTTCATTGAACTGCGGCAAAAATACATGCTCCCACTCCAAGCCCTTCGATTGATGCACTGTAGAAATTACCACAGGACTCTCGTATGCTTTGCTCTTGGGTTTCACTGCTCCATTAGCGTTAATGGGCCTCTTCACCACACCCTTGTCTTCTGTCGACGATGACAACAGACACAGCTGGCTCGAATACGCCTGCAACAGCATCATACTGCAGGGCGCATTGGGATCAAGCTCTCCACCCTCAGTCATCTCCGACGGCAACAGATCCGGGGACTGATACAATGAGTCCTTAATTGCCAAAGCCATGAGCAACACCGGGTCAACCTCTTCTTCCATCTCATCATCCCGATCTTCTTTAAGCGCCTCTGCCATCCCCACATCTTCTTCAACTTTTAGTATGTACTGTTTATACATTGCGCGGATAATATCATCGAGCGACTGTGAGTCAATCTCCATCTGCCAGCGGCGCACATCATCAATAAAAGTCTGCAGCCCCGCACGCACTTTTCTAGACAACAGCGATGTGTTTTGGCTAGCATGCTCAATCTTTTCAAATAGTGACACTCTCCCCAGTCTTTCGAGCGATCCAGACCCTTTTATCTTTTTAACTGCCGCAGGGCCGACATCCTTGACTAAGGCTTCCAGACAGTAATCAACGGCAATATCGTCATCAGGATTGGCAATGGTACGAATCAATGCCATAAACATCTGCATACGTTTGGACTTTAGCGCTGAGTGGCCGCCACGAAGAACATACTGGATTCCATTGCGCAGTAGCTCCGCCTCGATCTTGCCCGTTGGCCGATATTTTCCAAAGTTAATGCAACGGGAGAGTATAGCAATGTCAGATCCATTACACTCTTGCTTATCCAGCAGACTCTTGATACGCCGGACAATAATACGCGCTTCAGCTGTACCATCATCCACGTTCCACACAGATACTGGCACTACCGGTGCAGATTCAAGCGCATGCAATGGCACACGTAACCGCTCAAGCAGTGCACTATTTCCAATAGTATCGCGTGCAACAATATTGCCCAGATCTACAATTCCTCTATGCGAGCGATAGTTCCTCGTCAGACTCTGCATAGTACCACGACCAGTCTCAGGCACAATAGTACCCGTCGAGGGTTCTGCAAGGGTGTTATTCTCCACCTGCGCATCGACAAACCGCTCAAGAAACAACCGGAAGTTATTCTCACACGCAGCACCACGGAAAGCATAAATACTCTGTCGCTCATCGCCCACTGCCGTTACACGTCCAATTCCAACTTGCAGTCGCAATACCAAGTCAGTCTGCAGTTTGTTAAAGTCCTGAAACTCATCCAACAAGAGATATCGATACTCGTTCCGCACCCATCCCAGAACATCAGAATCTTCCAGCAGTTTGTTGGCAAACATAAGCAAATCGTCAAAGTCCACCAGATGAAAGCGTCGGAGTGTGGCATTATATGCTTCCAATACTGAGCGTTCTAAATGCGGATATGCTTTAGATGAATGTCCGCGCGCCTTTGCTTGATAAATAAAATGCATCATTGATGTTAGTGCGTCTTTGCCGCTAAACGCCTCGCCAAAATCGATCGGATTCTCGTTATAATCCACGAGCCTTTGTCCTTGTCCAATCTCAACATACAAGTGCCCGTACAAGTACCGCATTAGACTGAGATGCTCAGCTGTCGCTGTGGCCCGCTCTCCAAACTTTGTCGTTTTGCTATTCTTTGAAGGTTTGTAGTTTCCTTTAACTCCTTCGTCCTTGAGCTGTCGCCTGTAGGCATCTAACGAGAACCCGGTCTGTTCCTCGGCCATCTGCAATACAACTTCCCAGCGCTTTTCAGCATCAGAAATAAAAATTGAAGGCTCTGTGTTCTCCTCCTCTTCTACTGGCGAAGGCGGCACAATTCCCAGCATCTGTTCGCACTGCACAAGCCGCCGACAGTCTTCAAGTTGGTCCACCGCCAGACTTAGTAATTTCTTATGCTCGGATTCCGTAGCTGCGACCAATGGACACTTTGACCAGCCCAAGTTTTTATAGTAGCGCATGAACAGCCCATAGCACCACGAATGGAATGTCAAGGCAGAAGGCATATGTGAAAACGCCCGCCGCTTCTGCTTATCCTCAGAAGACCCATCCTCCACAATACCTGCTTTCTCAAGCATACCGCTGGCCTTCATGTACTTGAAAATCCGATCCTTTAGTTCATTCGCTGCCTTATTTGTGAAGGTAATCACCAGAATACTCTGTGGCCGAACGCCCTGTCGCATTATCTCTATTACTCGCGCGCAGAGTGTCGATGTCTTTCCAGAACCCGCTCCTGCCACTATCAACAGCGGTAGATTGATATCAAGCTTTGATATGCGCTCTTGCGTCTCATCCAGACATATCACAGGTTGTTCCTGTTGCACTATTGGCTCAACTTCATTGGACCCTGCTGTCGCTCCCGGTGCCAATTGTCCAGTGGTTCGGATAAGCGAACTGGCTGTTTGGAAGCCTGTAGACCCCTGATTCTGGTCGCCGCTGCTCTCGAAATTGGTAAAAGTTACCACGTAATCTCCAAGCGTAAGTAGTCGGTTGCCGTCCTTGTCCTTTACGCATGTAAGCTTGGGTTGTTCGTCAGCTGAAGACGCATCGTCCACCGTATGCGCAGCACTATCATCGTCACTAATTACCACTGGGGACGCCGTGCCTACTCTCGTTCGCTTTGGCGCAGTGGAAGTTGAGTGTGTGGTTGTTCTCATCCCGCGCTTCGCTCCTGTACCTGCTCCGCGACTAGTTCCAGCTACTCTGCCTCTACTACCCCTTCCTCGGGAACCGCTGCCTCGCCCCCTTCGCCCCGCAAAAGGCTTCGCGTCAGTTGGTGGAAACAACACACGACTTTTTTCTGACATACTTTTCTGTCGGGTAGTCACAAAAAAGTATGTTGTCGAAGCGCTCAGGTGTTGGACTATTGAAAAATAAAATAATAAAAGACCGAGAAGCGAAACGTTGCTGAGCGTTACCTTGCGCAAAACTCATGCTGGATTCTCTGATGATTGCCTTCCCTGGCGCCAGCTCGAGTCGAGCCGAAGATGGAGCAAATCCCTGACCGAGTCAACGACGCGGGCCACCACTAATGTCGTACATTTGAATACCTACAGCTGCTGTGCGAACAAGGACGGCTTGCAAACACTTTAAAAATGGGTTACCTTGACCGCAGGCTAGGCCGAGAGGATTTTTTTATTGGTTTTTTTTTGCGTTGGAAGCCTTGGCAAAACTTCTTTTAAAAACGGTAGGAACGTTCCTCCTACTGTTTTTACTATTATATTTGTCGTGCTCAACTCACTCCACGGCATACGATGCAATCCTGTTTTTGTAAAATTAAGGATCCTAAGCTGTGCTTCATGACTTCTGCTCCCCTCTCCCTGCCTGTAGCTTTTGTCGTGATGCTCCTTCTCTATAAAACGTCCATCCTTACTAAAATGATCATTGCATAATGTGAACTATTGGATTGCACCCAATCGTTGTGCCTTTCCCATTTAGTTTTTATTTACAGTGTCTTAAGCACTCTTCACTTTTATAAGTGATTGGTCACCAGGCATGCATTGTTTTATTGCTTGAGATTGGGGTATTTTAATTCAATGTTACAAAGCTTTGTAGTAAATTAGTTTCGCTTAATAAACAACTAATGTAAAACTCCAACAAACCAAAATTGATGCGCTACATTTTATTAATAAGTAAGTCTCAAGTGCACACTGACAAGTTAGTCGCTGCAATCATGCGCCCGGGGACAAAGTTGACTTTAGCAATAAAGAAGACTTCAAACCCCCAAAGAAAAAGCTATGGAGGACCAACCAGTTAAATAATTAAATGGAGAATAACAGCTACTACTAGAGAAATAAATAATACACACTCCTTTTGCTATTTAAGACGCAGCTATTTATTTGCTAGTTTTCAATATGCACAATACAATACATTAAATTTCCACATACTTTGAATTAACAGTTTCACTACTATTTTAAAATGGACATATCGATTGGAAACTTTAAAATAATTATTAACTATAGACATGCACAGCATTATGTTGTTGTGGAAATAGATAATATTAACATTGAAAATCGTAGACACATTTGTGCTTGTTTAAGACAAAAATTTATTGAAGATAGATTCGTAGTACAACAGCCTAATAAATATGAAGTGACAACAGAGGGGGTGACAAATTATAATACTTCCTATTTACTAGATGGTAAAGATGTAAAGGGGTTGAATAATCAGACAATGAATAAAATAGTACTGTTTATTAATGAGATAGGTTCTTGTAAGAATTGCGATTATGATGCGAGAGGTCTTCTCAAACCAATTCCAGGTAGCTCCAAAGTTGATAGGGAAGACAAGAAAGCTGAGGATAATAATAGTGATGACGAAAACCCTACTGCTGATGATGATTATGATAAATTAGTTCGGGTTTTGACAAATGTCGATTGATACCAATACTGTCATTGTGATGCTGATTGGCTGAATCAGGGGCACTCACTCTGGCCACTCATCACAAAGGGGTATATAATACCCCACAGCTGAGCTTTTGTTGTTTATGTTTCCTTAGTTCTTTTATAGGGATTCTACTCTATTGTTTATAATAAACGCTAAAACCATCTTCACAGTCATTGCTATACTGCGCTAAACATTT
>JANBQQ010000153.1:0-34292 GCA_027577275.1 Coemansia sp. RSA 988 | reverse complement strand
ATATTCGCGCCCAAGCCAAAAAGGAATATGGCAACGGATGTGTTGTTAAAGCTGCTGAGGACAAGCTTTTGTCCACATGGAGTTGCTCCCTTGACATTGGTAAGTTTATTACATACTTGCAAACATGTGCTGA
This sequence comes from Coemansia sp. RSA 988, assembly GCA_027577275.1. NCBI lineage: Eukaryota > Fungi > Kickxellomycota > Kickxellomycetes > Kickxellales > Kickxellaceae > Coemansia > Coemansia sp. RSA 988. The sequence goes on along the minus strand of JANBQQ010000153.1, from coordinate 34,159 downwards.
GGTTGCTCCAGTTCTGAGTGACTTCTATGAGAACCATCTTGCAGGGGCACCTAGCCCCCAGAAGATGCGTGGCAAGGGGACTAGCACAACAACATCGTCATCCGTTCAGCTGCCACATAAGCCTGCGGTGAAGCATCCACTTCATCGTAAGCTTCGGCTATCTGCGTATATTAACCAGCAGCAGGCTGATGAGCGATTAGTGTGCAATCTGCGCAACAAGTTTGGCGAGGACCCTGTTTTGGTGATGGGGAATTGGTCTGCACCAATGGTTCGCTACCATGAGCCAATCAAGGGTGTTGGTATGAGACGTATGCTTCGGAAACATGGTCTGCAAGTTCTGCTTATTGACGAGTTCAAGACATCATCCATCTGTCCAGAGTGCAATGTCGGTGAATTAAAGAACTTTAAAACGGTCAAGAATCCGCGTCTATATAAAAAGGCTAAGTGGAGGCGCAGGAATGAGTATCTTGAGAAGTCTACCAATGCAAGCACTTCTGACGAGTCTGCTGATGCGAATGCTTCTGAACAACCTACCAATCCGAGTTCGTCTGAGCAGTCTACCGATTCCAGCTCTTCCGAGAAGAAGCCAGTCATCATGAAGACGGTTATCTGCCATGGTCTTCTTTACTGTACGAACGAGGAATGCTTCGAGCCCAAGGTGCGTCGTGAGCCTGCTATTGCTTCTCCTGCCGATCCCTATCCCGATCCGCATCCCAATCTCAGACATTGGAATCGCGATACTGCGGCTGTTCTAAACTTTCGACACATTCTTTTCAACCTGCGTGAGGGTAAGGGAATTCCGGAGCATTTCCAACATGGGAATACTACGTCTCCTGCTGTTCAGTTGAAGAAGCCCATCAAGCACCGCAAGAAGAGCACCAAGAAGCCCAAGACACAAACGCAAAAACATTCAGGGTAGTCACCATTGCCCTAAGCCAGGAACAAGATTCCTTAGCATTCCTTCTTTTAGATTTTTCTGAGAACTTGTTGGCAGAAAATGGAAATCCACGCCAGTCGCATATCAAAGTAAATTTAAAGGCCATAAGCATGGACAACATGTTGCCCAACATGTCTTTCTTGACCAATGGGCGGCGAGTACTTTGTTACCCACTAATTGAGAGGAATATCGTCATATATTATCTTATAGGGCTTGCAAGTATACATCTACTATGTTATTATGCAGAAAAGGACGGCTACAAGGCATAGCAAGGGCGAGCAGCGCTTGTCAAAGACAGCACATGTCGAGCAAAAAGGGTGGATCGTCGCACAGATACCTCCAGAGACAGCAGCGGGATCCATTTGTAAAGCAAGCAGCAAGCGAGCAATACCGGGCACGAAGCAGCTATAAACTGATCGAGATGCTTGATAAGCATCGCCAGCTGCTGCCGCAACACAACACCAACTCATGTGTGATTGACTGCGGAGCGGCACCAGGCGGATGGAGCCAAGTGGTGGCGAGGAAGCTGGAAAAGGTAAACAACGCCGACAAGGGCCGCGTCATTGCAGTGGATTTGCTTCCGATGCGTGCAATCCCAGGAGTCCAGACCATTCAAGGGAGCTTTCTGGATTCTGACATTAAGCAGAGGGTTACTGAGGCAGTGGATGGACGACCAGTTGGATTAATATTATCAGATATGGCGCCCTCTTTCACAGGACACCGCTCGGTGGATGCTGCTCGCACAATGGCGCTCTGTGAAGACGTTGTTGACTTTGCCGACGAGTGGTTAGCCGACGGCGGAGGCTTGGTGCTCAAATACTTTATGGGCGGCGAGGAAAAGGAGCTACGCGATAGACTCCGAGCAAAATTCAGTCGTATTATTGTCGAAAAGCCGCTGGCATCGAGAAAACAATCCGCTGAAAACTACTTTATTTGCCTGGGCAAAGCACACGATGGTTGAGCACACTCTTCCTCCTCTTTCTGCCAAAAAGAATTAAAAAGTCACTACTACTCTTTGTGTTTTTTATTTTTCACACCACTCACTTTGTATTAATATTTTTCTTTTTCTTTTTCATTGCACACAGGCACATTTTGGAATAAAATACGCCGGCTGAAAGCAGAATGTCGCGCTTTCTCAGCCGCGCGGGTACAAATATCGACGACCTTGAGCGACAGCTGGCCCGGGTAGGGTCAATTGAGAACGACACATCTGCCGACGAGGCCATCGCTAGTAGTAGCGGCACCAACAATAACTACAGCAGTAGTGGAACTGCGGCTGGTGAGACGACGGCGTTGATCGGCCCAAAAACTGACACAGAGCATTCACCGTCCTACGCTGGGCATGAGGACGGTCGGAATGGAGGGGGTCTCGATGACGACGTGCAATATCAGCATGAGCGCATACTGCAGGGAAGCGAGGCGTCAGGTAAACGCTCAAAACGCAGCAGACGTGCAGCAGGAAACGTCAGCGGCACGGGAGCGGCGCGGTCAGCTGGCGACGCAGTGTCGGCGGCGCCGCGGAAGCTAGGGACGTGGGATGGAGTGTTCATGCCAGTGACGCTCTCGATCTGGGGAATTCTGGTGTACGTGCGGATGGGGTACTTTCTAAGTCAGGTGGGCATTGTTGGAACGGTGGTCAGCTTTGCCTGCGGATTCCTGGCGACCACGATGACGACATTGTCCATCTCGGCAATCTCAACTAATGGCACTGTGAAGGGCGGCGGGCCGTACTACATGCTGTCGCGATCATTGGGCCCCGAGTTTGGTGGAAGTATCGGCCTCATGTTCTATGCAGGCACTCTGCTTAATGCGGTGCTCAACACTGTGGCCTTTGTAGAACCCCTTCTCAACAACTTTGGCCAGGTCGCTGGCGACGTGTGGCACATATTTCCCGAAGGCTCCAACTGGCACATCCTTTACAGCTCTATTCTGTTTACACTCTGTACCGTCGTGTGTTTGATTGGTGCACACATGTTTGCAAAGGCGTCAACGATCTTATCGACCTTTGTTATTGCCTCGACAGCGATGATCCTGTTCTCATTTGCTGCACGTCAACCCTTTATCAATGAGGAAAAGTCTATCTACTATACCAGTTGGTCATTGCAGACATTTTGCGAGAATTTGTGGCCGGATCTAACACCGATTGCCGAAGGCAGGCCTGCAGAAACTTTCAGCAAAGTGCTAGGTGTGCTGTTCCCCGCATGCATCGGCATTATGGCCGGCGCGTCCATGTCATCTTCTCTGCGCAAGCCTAGCAAATCCATACCAAAGGGCACTCTGTGGGCAATTCTGCTAACCTTTGTACTCTACATGACTATTGTGCTTTCGCTTGGTGCAACCACACGACGGCAGACGCTGCGCGACAATTTTAATGTGCTGCAGGAGATCAATGTGCTGCCAATCATTGTACCACTGGGCGCAATCATTACCAGCATCACAAGCACGCTCAGCGGAGTACTTTCTGCAGCTAGCGTGCTGCAGGCTATTGCTAAGGATGACCTGTTTGCATTCCTTGGCCCCTTGCGACATGCAGGCGATGACCCGCGTCGTGCAATTGTCATCACCTGCGCACTGGCACAAATGTCTTTCTTTGTCGGTGACACCAATGCTGTGGCGCCCTTCACAACCACGTTTAATTTGATTATGTTCGGCTTTGTTAACTTTGCCTGTTTAGTGCTCAAGCTGGCAGCATCGGTCAACTTTCGTCCAACCTTCCACTATTTCAAGGCATGGACTGCTGCGCTGGGAGCTGTCGGCTGCTTCACAATTATGTTCTTTGTGGATATCACCTCGGCGCTGATGTCGACAGGGGTTGTGGTTGTGCTATTCCTCTACGTGCATTACACTTGCCCGCCCAAGCCCTGGGGTGACGTCACCCAAAGCCTGATATACCATCAGTGTCGTAAGTATATGTTGCGTCTGGATCTACGAAAGGACCATGTCAAGTTCTGGCGTCCGCAGATCCTGCTGCTGGTTCACAACCCATGCAACTCGTTACAGCTTATCCGTTTCTGCAACGCACTGAAGAAAGGCGGTCTCTACGTCATTGGTCATGTTATCAAGGGTGAGTTTCATGAGATGCTGCCCGAGTATCGTCTCCAAGAGGCCGCATGGCTTAAGCTTGTGGATGTGCTTAGGGTCAAAGCCTTTGTAAACCTGACTGTTGACCGTAGCGACGATGCTGGTGCCAGGAGTATTATATTTGGAGCTGGCCTAGGCGGCATGAGGCCCAATATTGTCGTGCTGGGTTTCTTGAACTTTCAACAGCAGCAGGAGCAGCGACCACAGTTGCTATCTAGCGGAGCCTCTGCCCTTCCAACCGACGGAATCAAATTAAACACGCCGATATCCCCTGTCGCCTATGTGCGCATTATCGAGGATGTAATGGCGATGGGGAAGGCCATCGGGATTGCACACGGGTTTTCCAATCTCCAGCTGAGCGCTGATGGTGATATTGCAATGTCCAACCATTCCCAACGGACTGTGCTTCCACTGAGCGCCGGAAAGCTGCTAAGGGATAGCGAACAATATATTGACTTGTGGCCAATTCAGATTGGCACCTCTGCACCCGCAGTGATGTCTGCTGTGACAAATAACCAGTCGCACACATATCTGACGAATTTTGACTCGTACGTAATGGTCCTGCAGCTGGGAACCGTCTTGCACTTGGTCCCGTACTGGAACCATCACTTTCGCCTTCGCGTTATGTGCTTTGTGGAATATGAGCATGACGTGGCTGAGGAGCATCGTCGAGTCGCCAAACTTCTCCGAGATTTGCGAGTTGATGCTGAGTTACATGTTCATTATCTGAGGAATGCAGGCCTGGCTACTTACGATAATGCCTCGGCATCAACAGCAGCATCTACAACACAAAAACAGCAGTCGTCACCACTTCCAACACCGCAATCCTTTCCACCTAATGCCAAGTCACCGATAGATATGCCTCCGAAAATGCCATTATCTGCTGGAGTAGTTTCCAATTCAACAGAACCATCGACGCCAACTGGCTTTAGTATGAAGGTCAATCTGCCTATGCCTCTGCGCTATGAGGCTACACGCAAGGGCCAGACGAACTCGCTGTCACAAAGCAGCAGCAGTGGCGATGATGATGCTTCATCCAGTAGCGGAAGTGAATCTGATTCTGAAGTTGCTCCTGACGGAAGCCTCTTTGGTGAACAGCAACAATTTCGGAGACGTGCATCTCTTTTGGAGCGTTCTTCAACTCGCTTTACAAGCAACAGTGGAGACGAAACAACTGTTCTGTCGCGGGTACGTACACTTGGGACGCATGCCCACAGCGCTGCTGCCGACCACTTGCGACTAAACACATCAGCAGCTGGAACACGGAATCGACCCATTTCCAGGATTCGACGTCGCTCAGATGGTTCCATGGCGCTGACTGATTTCTATGGCACTTTTACCGCACTCTCATCGGTGCTTTCTGGCGGATCACCACGTAAAAAGAAGGACAAGCACAGTATCGAGGGATCTATAATGGATGATCTCCCCGACTTTACAGAATCGCAGGACACGGCAGAACCCATGCATGAAAATGCAAGCGTGCCTGCTGAGTTTAACGACATGTCATTTAAGACTCAAAATTGTATTCTAAACGAGCTTATTGGAAGGCATAGCTCTGAAGGAACAGCACTTATTTTCACTGCGCTGCAGGCGCCAGACCCTGGCACGTCGGAATCTGAATCTTGCGCTGTCGAATACTTGGAAGATATTGAAGTGTTGGCACACGACTTACCGCCCATGTTCCTTGTCCATGCAACCTCGCTCACAGTCACTACATCTCTCTAGATTTTGCACAACCCGATTAGCGTTTTAGAAATACGATTTTTGCGGCATTCAGTCTTGTGGGCTTATGCCATAAAGGCTGTGGACATGTGGTAGCACAGTTGGCACTGGCGATAGAATTGAGAAACACATCAGAAAAATTTTGTGTGCTACTGCTTTTTTAAGAGAACTATTAGCGCATCAAAAATAAAACATTTGCGTCGGCTAAGGCGGTTTTTTTTTTTTGCAGCAAGCCATCTTGTGTTTTGCATCGTTAGAGACAAATTTTGTGCTTAGTTGGCGTTCATGGTCGACATTAGCAGACATGATGAAAGGATTAAGAACCAGTACAGCATCATATTAGTAGTAATTTCAAGAGACATAGAGTGGATGACTTTAGCAACGCCAGAACAATAAAATACAACACATGCAACTTACCTTGATGCTGCCCGTATTCCCATAGATGGTGTAGTTAGGTGTGGAACTGTTAAACACTACAAATGTTCGTCTGGTTGTACTGTCTATCAACTATGCGCAAACAATGCCTCCGCCCTCCACAATGCAAACGTACTACTCCAAAGGCGCAAACCCAATCCTCTTAAATTAATATTTTCTTAACGCTAGTACTTTTGCAAGTTATACTAGCAAGGAATTTTGCCGTATGATGATTCTTTATCCAATCAGATTTATCTGTGTTTCGCAAGCTTCACCATTCATCTGATCTTCCTCTAATCGGAAGCTAAATAGCAAATCTGCATAAATGCTGTGTATTCCACCATATCTTTTTTCTTTGGAGGAATTCCACCATATCTTCATTTGTTCTTTCCTTTCCTTTCTTTTCTCTACTTTAGGAACAAGGAGACAACCTGAATAGTAAACATGGACTTAAATACCAGAGTAGATAGTATTGAGCCTCTAGCTGACGAGTCTACATCATTGTTGCATGTACCATGGTCATATGTAGATAATGAGATATCTAAACGGGATACGAAGGAGCCCTACGTTGTTGCAGCCATAAAAGAGCTAAAGTGGATGACATCGTCATCATTTCTGACAGCACTTGCACTTTTGCTTCAGCAGCTTATTATCTTTATCGACGTAGTGTCAGTGGGACATATAGGCGCTACAGAGCTTGCTGCCATGACGCTTGCTGGAACATGCTTTGGGGTAATCGCGCTGGCTCCATCGATTGGAATGATGGGTGCAATGGAAACATTCTGCAGCAATGCCTTTACGGCTTCACATGATAAAACCGCAGTCGGTTTTCATTTCCAACGCGGAGTTATTGCTGTACTCGTTCATATGACTTTCGCCATACCCATTATGTGGAATGGGGAGCGCATACTGCTTGCAATCAATCAGGAGCCGAGGGTTGCGGAACTCAGTGGCCAATATCTGCGGATTCAGACCTTCGGAATTGTTCCATTGTCAATATTCGAGGCGTGTAAGTGTTATTTACAATCTCAAGAAATTATGAGTGGCGGGACGTTTGTTTTACTATTTGTTATTCCTATTCATGTGGCTGTAAATTACCTCCTCGTGAGATCGCCAGCATATGGCATTGGTTTTCATGGAGTTGCGATTGGCGACGTATTTTCAGAGTGCCTAATGTTGGCGGGTATTTTAATTTTTATACGGCGTAGTCGTGCCGTTGAAACATGGGGTGGTTGGGATCCCAAGGCATTGCGTAACATGTTTGAATTTTATCGCTTGGCCATTCCATCAGTAATCACCGTCTGCTCTGAATGGGTTTGCTTTGAGCTGCTCAACATTGGTTCCTCTTATTTTGGCACCGCACAACTTGCTGCAACTGCCATCACGATAAACACAGGGGTTATTGTATATCAAATCAGCAACGGATTAGGTTACAGCACTGGTCCTCGTATTGGAAACTTGATTGGTGATGGAAAGCCTCGTCAGGCGCGTATTGCTCGCGATATGGCTGTCATGGTTGCAGTAACAACTGGAGCTCTGTGTCTGTTATTTCTTATGCTCTGTGGCCGCTGGTGGATATCTGTTTATACTAACGATCTAGAAGTTATACGCGAGACGCTGAAGCTAATGCCGGTATTTTGCGGGTTTATAATCTGTGACGCAGTCAATGCTGTACTTAACTCGGTCATGCGTGGTTTGGGTCGACAGATTGTAGGCGCAAGCTCTTTTATGTTTAGTTACTATTGCATTGCAGTACCACTCGGGCTATACCTAGGATATATGAAAAATATGCAAGCATGGGGTTTATGGTTGGCTATTTGCATCGCAGTTATATTCTCTTCGCTGGTGCAGTTTGTGTATGCATATATGTGGATAGATTGGAAAGATGAAGTGCGGCGCTGCCTAGTCCGGCTTCAACACAGTTGCGATGCCCAGGATGAAGTATCTGACAATGTAGGAAATTAGCAGTTGGCAACATTTACTTAAATATTTATTGCAGCTTTGAATAGAATTTCCTTGAAAATTCTCATTAAAATCTAGTATATTATCAGCATTGCTTTAATTTAGAACGATAGTGCTACCCTGGAGACCATTAGTATTGAAGATCTTTAGTTTGAGGTTTTTCGCAGTTTATTCTTAACCTGTTTGATGGGCGGCTGTTGCTGGTCAGCAAGACACATAGTATTTCTATTCTGGAGACGCTTTTGGAGTTTTATTTTTTCTTATAAACAGAATAGGATATGCCACAGTTTAAACTAGTGGCATCGTTGCAATTCCAATTTTAATACTAATTTACACTAATAAAGTATCCACATGAAACACAATATTTATTAGACATAGCACATTTGCTTATCATACATAACGCTTTCTATGCTTGAACAACCGGCTTCTTGGAGAAAAGCTGAAAATATACAAGTTATTTTTCTTCTTCTTTTTCTAGATGTGACATGTCTTACACAATTGATATAGCATTTGTAGGACCTTTTGTTCAATCGACTGACTATTCATGGGTAACACCGATGTAATTAAAAGATAATGTATACGTCTATGATCTATAAATTGGAAATATAATATTCAATTTGCAGTGGTCCCAGCGAGAAATTATTGCAAAGCTCAAAGAAACCCAAGTTGGGCTAACTACAGGTTGACGGGCAATGTCAATTCATGAGGCTTGTGCTCATGTGAATGCTAGTGCACTACAAAACTGTATAAAATTTTCGGTAATCCAGATAAAACCTGGATCTACAACAGTGGGCTTTCCAAGAACTAGGTAGAAGAGACAACCACTAGTACCATTTGAAAGTTTATAAATGAAATAAAATTCCAGTTCCAGAAATAAAACCTTTACTAAGATTTTGCTTTTTTCCTATTATAGTAGTTTTTTACTGTCATATTTTCATTATCCTTCACAGACCTCATGCAGTGCGTTATCTTTTGGCGAGCTCTCTGCAAAGTTGATGCAATCTCCAAGATAATTGTTCTTGACATTTTAAGGATACCACTAAAGCACCTCAAGCACAGTTTTTTGTTGCGCTGCTTGCGGCTAAGACGGGGGATTGTGTGTTACATTGGTGTGCTTATCTCATGTGTGCAATGAAAGCGGTCACCGCAACTCAAATCCTTTAGCACACATTTTCACTGGTTCACCTGTTGTGATAAGGATTTATACTTTTATAAACTAATAAATTGTAAGGCGCAGAAAGGAAGCCCAGAACTATTCTTAAAAGCAAAGCATCTTTTTTTTGCTTTCCTCAACCTTATTATTTGCTTGCTTTTTGTATCACTAAAGCTAGTGAAGATGGCAAACATCAACTCAAACGTTGAAGTGGGCGCTATTGAACATTATGCCAATGAGTCTACTTCGTTGTTGCATATTTCACCATTGCAGGCAAATATTGAGATAGCCAAGCGCGACACATATGAGCCCTACTTTACTGCGGCAATTAAGGAGTTAAAGTGAATGACGTCTTCTTCCTTTCTAACACTTCTGATGCTGATGCTTCAACAATGTATTCTTTTTATCAATGTGGTGTCAATTGGACACTTGAGTGCAACTGAGCTTTTGGCAATGATGCTACTGATGACATGCTCTGGCATTATTCCTTTGTCACCCGCGATTGGTATGATGGGTGCAATGGAGACATTTTGTAGTAATGCCTTTATGGCTTCGCACAACAAGGCCATGGTTGGATTCCACTTTCAGCATGTAGTTATTGTTGTTTTTTACCATATGGTTTTTGCCATACCAATTATGTGGAATGGGAAGCACACACTGCTTGCAATCAATCAAGAGTCAGTGGTTGCAAAACTCGGTGGCCAGTATCTGCAAACCCTAATACTGGGCATTATTCCTCTATCGATATTTGAAGCATGCAAGTGCTTTCTTCAGTCACAGGAAGTTATGAGTGGTGGGATAGTCATTTTGTGTTTTGCCGTGCCAATTCATGTGGTTGTGAATTATCTTCTTGTGAGGTTGCCAACATTTGGCATTGGACTCAGTGGAGCAGAAGTGGCTGATGTATTCATATACTCGCTTATACTTGCAGATATTCTAATTTACATTTGGTTTAGCCGTGCAGCTGATACCTGGGGTGGATGGGACCCAAAGATATTCCGTAATATGCAAGAATTTTACCACCTAACAGCCCCAGCAGTTGTTATAATCAGCTCCGACTATGTTTGCTTTGAGATGCTTAATATTGGCTCAACGTACTTTGGCACTGTAACTCCTGCTGCAACAGCTATTACATTAAACACTGCCGCTCTTGGATACCAGATAAGCATGGGTCTTGGATACAGCACTGGACCTCGCATAGGCAATCTTATTGGCGTAGGAAAGCCCCACCAAGCACGTATTGCCCGCGATATGTCTATTATGGCTGCAGTATCTGTTGGAACTATTTGCTTAATATTTCTAACACTATGTGAGCGGTGGTGGATATCGGTTTACACTAGCAGTTTAAATATTGTGCTCGAGACAGTAAAGCTAATGCCAGTTATTTGTACATTTTTTATTTGCGATGCATTCAATGGTGTGCTTGACTCAGCTTTACGTGGATTGGGACGCCAATCAATTGGTGTGTGCAGGTTCATTTATATTTAGATATATTATTATTGGCCTACCAACAGGACTGTATTTGGGATAAAAGCTAAACCTACAAGCGCTGGGCCTATGGTGGGGTGTTTGCGTCTCGATTATATTTTCTTCTCTAACTCAGTTTGTATATGCGTAGATGTGGATAAATTGGAAAGACGAGGTCAGGCGTTGTCTGGTCCAGCTTCATGACACTCATAATTAGCAAATTGGCGTTTAAGTCAACGCAAGCTACAAGTAGAATTTATTTTATTTTAGCCATTCGCTGGGTGTAAACTCCTTATTAATGCAAGTCTACCTATGAGTTTTAACAAAAGAAATTGTTTAAAAGAAAAATTTTATTGCAATTACCGCTGGTGTTTCAGCTTTAAAAGCAAAAAGAAGATGACTGCAATTTATAAGACCTGATTTGCTAACATTCAACTGTGGGCACATGATTTGTGTGACTTTGGTTTTGCCTACATTCCTTCACTTTATGGAATAACTGAGAATAATGAGTTGGGCTACTTCCACTGTAACATTTGAATTGCTCTTTCCGTTGGAAACAAACCCCCAAAAATGGACCAACCTTTTCAACGATGCAAGCCCAACAATTATAATAATGACTGTGCTTACAGGTATAAAAAGCTAGCTGTTTTTGTCATTACTGTGTCACTTAGTTTTTTCCTTACAACATCTGATTCAAGCTTCTTACATATTATTATTTTAAATAGTTTATACTTAAACAACTTAAACCCCACAAAATGGAAGCACAACGTCTGTTCAATTTTCAGAACTATCCGGAAAAACTTTTCCGACCACAATGTATAGCAAGGGTGATCGTATCTGGCAAAGAGCCGGTTGACTATGAAATTGAGCAAAATGGCAATAATTGTGATGCAGCTGAGAGTGCAATAATAAAAAGCGAAAAATATAATGGGATAGTATTAAGGGGCTCAGCTAATGACAAGAATGGTATATCACCATACTTTGAGGATAATCAGGACAAGCCAGTTAATCTTTATATTGCTAATGGCGAGGTATATGCTGTACATTCTTTTGATGATACCTTCAAACTACCTGATACCATTGAAGAAATGCAGGCGGTTACCATTGAACTTGAATCAGTACGTCAGATAATTCCATATTCCGATATAGGAACATCTGTAATACATGATAAGCCTACATTTACCTATTGAAATATCTGTTTCATGGGTGCATGGCCAGCAAAAAAAAAAAAACAGCATTGACCTGATGTCACATAAATGTAACTGAGTAGCTGGTATAGCATATGTCATGTGTACCCTCATTAGCATGGAACAAATGGCACATTACAAATATGATTGTGCTCATGAGCAATAACTTTTTCTATTGTTTCATTAGTGAAAAATAAACTTTATAAACCTAAAAAACTTTTACCATACGTAAGAATAGTAAGAAACCCTTATGAAAGAACTAAGGAAACATAAACAACAATTAAAAACCCAGCTGCAGAATATTATATACACTTTATGATGTGGCCAGGGTGAGTGTTCCTGATCCAGCCAATCAGCACCGCAATGAGTGCAATTTACAATTCTTGAACTGTTAACAGCTACTTAAGCATGGAATTTATTTAACGATGTGACTATATAGTTATAAGAGCACATTTCTTTGTTATAATGGTTTCAAAAAAAACTGAAATATTTTCCTTACCTTGTCAGCGTTTACTGTTTGTTAAATTTAAATTAAAGCTGCAGTACCATTTTTAATTATTGTTTTGGAAACAACAAAGTGTTTATTCAGACAATAACAGATAAAAGAAACCCTTAATAGGAAGAAGACTATTCTATATCGGAAACGAGCTGAACTTGATAAACCGAACCGAGGCCAGACTTAGGGACGAGAGATGGGAATTTATTACTCCCCGCCCAGAACTACTGACCTGATGGTCTGGTTAGTCTTAGCTACAATTTCCTTTTTAACCAGTTTGTTCAAATAATCCGCTAGCATTGTATCAGTGCACAAATATTCAATAGACAATACAGGGTGTTTAATTCATACTCTGTGTAAAATTTAATGTCAATATGTTTAGCTTGATCACGATCTACTGAATGAAACCAAATCAATAGCTGTGCGATTATCACAATATAAAATAGTTGTTTTGCAGGTTATCCCAATAGACTCCAAAATTTTCTGAAACCAGCGAATCTCGCAACCTGCCTCATTTACAGCCATATATTCTGCTTTGGCCGATGACTGTGCAATAGTCTGTTGTTTACAAGACATCCATGATACAGGGCAACTGCCAAGAGTCATAAGGTAACCTGTTGTAGAACGGCGAGTATCTTCATTCCAAGTATAATCAGAATCACTATATACGCGCAGAGCAAGATCAGAATCAACTTTGGCATGAATAGCAAAATCCCGGGTGCCAATTAAATAACAAAAAATATGTTTAACTGCCTGCCAATGAGAAATAGTAGGATTTGCATTATAAGAAGCCAAGCAATTTACGGCATACGCAATATCCGGCCGTGTACAGTTTGCCAAATACATAAGAGCACCAATTGCGCTAGCATACGTTTTGTCAGTTATCTCATCATTGGCGGTGGCTTTGCATGGCTTGTAACCAGTATCCATAGAAGTAGAAATAGGCTGTGCATCAGATGTTACGTGCATTAATCGATTAGCGAGACACATGAAGACCCTGCGATCAGCGGGTAAACATAATATATAAAGTTTATATGTTCTTCATTTATTAATAGTAAACTTTACTTCGTTTTAATCGTTACAGGCGCCACTGTCTTTAGACACAGACACTGATCTCACTTGTGATCTAGTTTCTTTTTCCATGCAACAATAAATCTATTAAGTCTCTTGAAAAGAAAAACCTTTACACTATTATTGGTGTTTCAACATCAAAGAGAAAAGAGAAAATGCCTACAATGTGGAAGACTTGGATTCTCAACGCTTACCTGCGGGCACATGATTTGTGTGACTTTTTGAGTTTCACCTGTATTCCTTCACTTTATGGAATAACTGAAAACATTGGAGCTTGGCCATTTTTTACTTAAAAGTTCTAATTGCTCCTTCCGTTGTTCAACATCAAAGAGAAAAGAGAAAATGCCTACAATGTGGAAGACTTGGATTCTCAACGCTTACCTGCGGGCACATGATTTGTGTGACTTTTTGAGTTTCACCTGTATTCCTTCACTATATGGAATAACTGAGAACATGAGAGCTCGGCCACTTTTCAATTAATGGTTATAATTGCTTCTTCCGTTGGAGACAAACCCCCAAAAAATGGAGCTACCTTTTCAACAACACAAGCCCAACAATTATTATAAAAACTGCACTGGCAGATATAAAAAGCAAGCTGTTTTTGCCATTTCTCTGTCATTTCCTCTCCTTACAACAACCCACTCAAGCTTCACATATTATTATTATTTTGAATAGTTTACATTTAAGCAGCTTAAAACTACAAAATGGAAGCAACGCTTATTACTGATTTTTCAGAGCATCCAGAATTACTTGATGGTTTTCCATGCAAAGCAGATGTGGTTGGAAGTGACGGAGTGCCTAAGCACACAATTATATTTAATGGTGATCATGATAATGGTATTCTTTATGCAGCTGAAGAGGCAATAGTAAATGAGTGCAAAGAAGGCTACGAAAACACTATACTTAAGAGGCCATCTATTGAGATAGGTCACTATGAGGACAAAGACAGTAAGAAAGTTTATCTTTACTCTGCCAGTAGAAACATATATGCTTCCCATTCCAAAGAAGATACGATAACTCTTAGTCCTGGCACCATCCAAAGAATTAAAAACCATGTTAAGTTTGAAGATATGTTTCGGGTGTTTGAATACACAGTTCAGGACACTCCTGGAACAGGTGATAGTGGGCCTACATTTATTGACTAATATATCAAACACTAGGTAATTTGATAAGATTTCAAGTAAGAGCACACAAGTAGCTACTAGTTTTATTGGTTTATTTCAGCATATTATTACTTTTTAAGAGTTTTTCTTTTTTAGAAAATAAAATTGCACCTTAAATACAGAAACTGGATAATGAAAGCATGAGCATGCTTTTTTTAGATGTTACACAGCATCAAATATGGCTCTCCTATTGTCAAGTATAAACTTTATCATGACACCAGCAGTCCGACTATCTGCAGCAGCAGAAGCAGGGTCATTGCTTGGCGGGAGAACATTTGGACCAAAGACAATGCCCAAATTCTTCGAGCTCATCATATTATATTCCTGAAAAGCCTGCACCTTGTCCAAATGAGCGAAGAGAAAGGCCACAGTATTACGGTATGGCTCAGGCATATTTCTAATAGCATCGGCTAAGCCACTGATTTTCTGAGCCAACTTTAGATCGTCATGGTCGACAACAGAATATGAATCCTCAGCAGAAAAGAATTTGAGCATGGGAATGCGCTGAGCGTCAGGGATTGGACCGTCGGGTAATTCGCGGAGATACATTTTAAGCACACCAGTGACATTATTGATGTCTTTGACGTAGGGGCTGTTGTAGAGATCGACATGGTCGGCATCCAAGTCAAACTCGCTACGTAGGCGTTTGACCTGTGAGGATTGGCCAGAGTGCCGGTAGATGCCTTCGTTTTGCAGGCCGCGGGCTTCGACGGCCTCTGCGCATTTGACCAGAATCAGTGGCACGCTCTGGGCATCACGACAAAGCTGCTCGCCCAACGGCACGCCAAAGATGGGCTTGGGGCTGGCGTAGAGCTGGGCCTGTGTGGACATGCGATACTCTCGGTAAGGAATATTGCCGCGGTCTATGCGGCCACCGCTCTTCGCAGTCATCTGCAGGTACGCGTCCAGGTCGGCCTTGGAGTCAATGTCGCCAACCATCTCGACCATTCCGACGGACGCACCGTCTATGGGCTTCAGAGTCACAGCATCCGCAAGCACAGCGGATTCGTAGGTGTATGCATACTTGCCCAGAGTGAATTTGAGAAACTGATCGACCTCCTCCACCAGCCCCATGACACTGGCCAGGATCTTAGGTAGCTGCACGTCGTAAAAGTCGCGGCGCATGACGTTTGTCTGCTGTAACAGCCGTTTGTAACCCTCGTTGGCCACCTTTGCCTTGACGCCAGCTTCCTGGCCCAGACGCTCAAGGGACTCCTGTGTCGAGCCTTTGTGCTTTCCGAATATACCCGACACAGCGCTGCCCACGTTCTTACCCTTTCCGGAGGACGAGGGCGCGGCGGCCAAGTTCTCGTTTCTGCTGTTGCCGCCCTTGACAAGCAACCGCTCCCACTCCACGCAACTGCTCTCGTATTTAACGCGTGCCTTTTCCAACATTCCGTGTGACTCTTCAATGGCCTTTTGATAGCGCTGCTCGGTCTCCCGGAGCTTCCGCCGCACGCTCTCCTTGGCCTTGACGTAGTTGCCCAGGTACTCTGACATCTCCATCAGCGTTATTGAAAACTTCATGCGGTTCGATGCCAGCGTCTCGTGCACTTCCACCAGCCGCTGCCACGCTGCCTGCTGCGTAGACATCCCCGTGGCCGATTTCGCACCATTGTCCATCATCTTTAGTGTCTGGTGCGCAACCTTTTGTAAGCTGCGACCATAGTCCTCTTCCACTTTGGCTCTGCTTCGTAAAAATACCACTGCTTCCTTGCACGATCCCAGGCTTTGTCGTGACCGCTCCAGAAGCATTGCTAATCCGCCTTCGATTTCAGTCAAGTCCATCTGCGCTGCTTGCTGCGAAGATGTGTCTGTGGATCCATGTGTGTGCTGTTCAGTTGTGGTAGCTTGACTGTGTAGTCCATTGGTTATGTCGGTGACTGCAGACACTGCTGAGGCTCCGTCTGAGTCTGAGGTGTATGGCGGGAGCTCGCCAGGAAATTCGTCGTGAGTAGCCATCCTGCTGGGATAAAAGAAGCGTTTATGTGTGCCGGTGCTGTTAAATAGAAAATTTTGTTTTAAAATTGAAAAAGAGATCGAGTACGCAGAGTGTTGGTTGAATTCAAGTGCCTGTAAGTCTTCGCAGAGTGTAAAGAAAAAAGGGATGGCGTTGGGCGTTTTTTTTTGCCCAAGCTTTTCCACATGGCTCTACGCTTAGCGTCTTCATTCCCCCCCCCCCCCCACAATACTTTTGTCTGTTCGTGTATGTTTGTCAAGACATGTCCGCAGTAAAGAAGAAGGCGTGTGTGTTATAGGATACGTGCGACAAGACGTCCCTTAGTGACTGGGAGCCAGTAGTGCCTATACACAGGTTACCTGCTGTTGCAAAAAAGAAACCTGCGCAGAGAACTACTTGCTGCTCACCACTTGTGGCACTTAATGCTTCACTTGTGCTAACCAGCAAGAAGCAGCATTTCCATGTTGGTGACCCTGCAGAATATCCTTTTTTTCCTTATGTAGATTGAGAAGTGTGCTGGAAGAATCTACAACCCGCATCATCATCGCCATTACAATGTCCGAGTTTTGGTAGCGGATCAGGGAAGGGACCAGTCAGAGGAATAAACAATGGTCTTGGGACCAGATCCACGGTGCGGTTAAGGCTCAAATCAGTACTTATTTGTACAATAGTTCATGGCATGTGACCACCTTGACAATAAAGTATTTCTTGGCTGAGCTCTAATTGATAGTCATCCCTGGAACAACTCCAAATCACGTTTCTTCAATGCTACTCTTCTATAATTAGAGATGCATCACCCGCTGAAACTAAAGTCCAAAACTTGCCAGTTTTATGAAACTCGATGGAACCCCAATGCGTATAAACCAACCAGTACTTTTGTGAAGGTGTTATCCAGCTAATTTTGCCGCCAAAGCGCTATCCACTCCAGCATAAATACATTTTTTTTGCGTCGAGAAGTTTATTTATGACGTAGTAATGCTCGCTT
This sequence comes from Coemansia sp. RSA 988, assembly GCA_027577275.1. Taxonomy (NCBI): domain Eukaryota; kingdom Fungi; phylum Kickxellomycota; class Kickxellomycetes; order Kickxellales; family Kickxellaceae; genus Coemansia; species Coemansia sp. RSA 988. The sequence continues at coordinate 16,561 of JANBQQ010000153.1, read as the reverse complement.
ATTATATAGACGAGAAAACCGCATTAAATCAACAGCTTGAAGAAAAAACCCTAGTTTATAAGCTTGAGTGCATTAATCGACCCTAACCATTTTTAGAATACCGCACAAAATGGAGTAATTTATAGTCCTCAATGATTCTATAGCAATATGTAAACTAGAACCCAACTGCAATATTTCCTAACATAAGGAAATGCACCTTTGGAGTATTGAATGGTCTAACCATACTGGTGTCAGCATCACACGGACATTTTGCTTTGCTTTGCAGTTCGTCATTGAGGTTACTAGAAAATCTGCCTTCAATTCAATTCTCGCACAGTGGAAATATGCTAAAAACAGGAAGGGGGCGAGTGGGGAGACTACATCATTGGATCCTGGCAAAAACTGCGCTTCCATCAAATCGTGTACGCTCCCCAACACTGCAGCCATCCATTGACTGCAAAACCCAAACAGTGCCAAAATTCTCCTTCAAACATACCCAAACGACACATCTATCCATAATGCATAGGTATTTTTTGTGGGGGCTCGCTTTTTTGCAAAAGAAAAACTGATAGTCACTCTGCACGGTAGAAAGCAAATGGAAGTAAGCTTCCAATTTTTGCAAAAAAAATAATCGGCAGGTTTTACACAATAGTTACTACTATTTAAAACGCTTTTAGAACGGCTGCTTCTATCCTTTGCTTGGACACCACTCCTTTTCTAAAATATTCTGCTGCTCTAGCACACTTTATAAATTTATTTACCAGCAAGAAATGAGCAGTACAACTGGAAATGTAATCGCGCTGGTTGGCTTACGAGAAGCAGCTAGACTCCCTTCTCGTTCCTTTAAAGAAAGTGAATTGGATGGGAAAATGGCGGAGCTTGTTACAAAGTTGCCAGGATATACTATCAGCAATCGCGCAGTTTTAAGTGAAAATCTTACTATCGAGTTTAATGCTCCCAGCGATAAAAGTGATAGTGAAATTGATGCTGATTTACAGGAAAAGCTGGAACTATTGTTTCCATTCTCCTATACAATGAATGAGCCCTCTCCCTATGGTGGCAGCTCTTTCAACAGAACTAATGACGGCAATTCCCATGCCTGCAGCCCAAAGAAATGTGTGCGCTGCAGTTCTACGGTTCATGCTTGCAGTAATTGCCGCGACTTTTGTAGTGAAGGCTGCGACTGTCTTTGCATGACTTGTAGAGACGTTTGTTGTCACCTCCCCGACTTTTGTAGTGAAGGCTGCCATTTTTGTTGCGATGCTAGCAAGTATTGCTGTTCTGTAGTTTGTAAATGTAGTTGATAACTATGGTTGACATTTTTGTTTGAAAGAGACGCTATTAAGATAATAATTAAAAAAAAGGCTATAGTCAACTCTGCTTAAGCATCCGGCTTTGCGGTGTCAAGGTCTAGTGGCAAAAGCGGTGCACAAACACCATTTTAAATTACACATAATCAACAAAAACTTATACCTAACAAGTTAATATTGTTTGTACAAGATGGATTGCGCATTAAAAAGATATCGGTTTATGCTACAAACAGATAAATATTAATAAACACCAACAATTCAATATGGGCATTGTGTTAGGCCAAGTTTAAAGATAGTTTTCATCATTTGCTTAACCATAAAAGCTATCAGAACATTTGTCGTAACAAGTTTTATAACTAGCAAGCAGGTTCAATAGTTAAAAAAAGGGAATTGGCTATTGTGTTAGCTACAAAAGTGCGGTGAATTGTCTCATTGTTTGGAGGGGGTTAAAGTATTGCACGTCAAAATGGTTATTCCGACTTTCTTGAGATTCCAACTGTGCGGCAATGCTTTGAAACATTTCGTAGTTCAGTACTAAAATTCTCAACAGTAGTGTCAGACGTAGGTTATTGCTATTGCCACAAACATCACCGTTGATGATGAGATTAAGTCTTCAATACACAGACACAGATACCTGAGTAATCTATTATAATCTAATTTCAAACACACCACCAATATCCAGCATAAAATACGCCCAAATTTATCGGCACTTTTCCACAAGCGCACAAAGCTGAATGTTGCATAAGCAATTGTCAAAGGGTCGCCTTTTAGCAAAACAATAGGCTGAAAGTCACACCCTACATGGCAGCAAGCCAGGCAAAGAAAGCTGCGGATGTCTACATAAAATATTTTTTGTACAAGAGTATATTAAAGCCAAGAGGAAAATAAACGAAATACCAGGATTTTGTAGTAAACGTTATAAATTATTTGTTTTGTGGGTGCAAAGGCCAGCGGCATAGCAGCATGGCAGTGTTGACCCAAATCAGGCAGCACGTTAAAAATAAAATTGTGTGCGCTAGCAACATTTTCATCTACTACTTTAAAGTGGAAAACGTATGCTGCTTACTTTCTACCTCAAAATTATAGTAAAATATTGAACCATTTTTAAATTTATTACAAAGAGCGCTGCCATAAAGTCTCGAATGTAGGGCTCCTTTTACCTTTTTAAAGCTAATTAATGAAAGAAACTATAAAGAACAATATGTGCTCTTTATATTTTGCGTTGTAGATATGATAGTCAATAGAAATTATTGCTATTTGAAAGAAAGAATTCCTCATTCTTCCCTTCATCGATACAACAAACTTATCCTAACTATCCTATCGCCTTAGCCCACAAACTAATTATATTTTTAAACAAGCAATGAGTATAATAACCGGGACAATCATTGCGATGGTAGGCTCAAGAAAAGTAGTTGAACTCCCATGTCGACCCTTTGACGAAAGCAGGCTGGATGAGATAATGGAGACTCTTCAGATGAGGTTACCAGGATATACTGTCGACAATCACGAAGTTACAAATGAAGATCTTACCATCGAGTTTGATGCTCCCAGCGATAAAAGTGAAAGTGAGGTAGATGCTGAACTAAAGCAAATTTTAGAAGTTGTATTTTCGACCCAATATACAATGAGTGAGCCCTCTCCCTATGATGGTAGCACTCTTAATAGCAATGATGACGAAAACCCCTCTGAATGTAGCCCTACAAATTGTGCGTGTTGCTTTTATACTGGTAAAGCCTGCCTTGAAACTTGTGTGTTTTGTGGTGAGTGTTGCAATTCTATGCTTTGTTTGCCCTAATACATAAAAACTATTGTTAGTATCTTGTTTAAATAAAAAACTTTAGTATTTCAATAGAATAATGGTTATAATGAATTATGCACGATCAGTTTATATAAATAACAGCAACATCACTAGAGATAAAAACTCTAAAAGAGGAAGAGGTGAAGCATAACTAACAATAATTAAGAAAATGCTAATTTTCAGACCTATGTAATCTAGATTGCGGCCGGGTTTAATGCTCGGAGGCAGAGCAATTAGTCTGAGCATATGCCTAATGTTTTCTCGTAGTTTCATATCATTAAATTAACTGACAAGGTGTATTAAAGCAGTGCCCAAGCGGCTGCTGCTTTGTTACTCCTTGGCGAGAATTAAATTCTCTTCTGGATAATTGTTTTATTTCATTGCAACATATGTCCCGCTAATTGATTGAAGCGTATTACATGGTATATACTTGCAAGTGTGTGTTATTGTTATATTGTTAGTATATTCTTTTATAAAAATTGCAGAGAGACTATAACATTTATCTACCTTTACTTAAGGATGAGTATATAAAAAGTATTCTTACTACATGATATTCAGCTTGTGTTTGCCTTGCTCTGTAGATGGATATTCTATCTTTTGCCGGCGGTGCCTTGAGCCGAGAGGTATGTGGTATCGTCAAAGAGCACTGCCTGCCATGAAAAAACAAATGAAATCCAGCTCCGTATGACAGGGGTAATTGTCATTGGCTGCTTTCTACTCTGCCGCTAACACTAACGCAGACTACACCTGTCAGTGACTTTTCTGCCTATGCGCAAACGATCACCCACAAACGCATTGTCTAAATGGCGCAAACAATACCAAAAAAAAATCCGATGAATTATGCTTTTTATATAATAGCTACTATAATATTTTTGAATAGCACAGTTTAGTAAGGCCATCTGATTAAAAAGGGCAAGATCAAGTCTCGGACAAGGGCCACGCTGGTTAATGTCACAAGAGTACAAGAATATACTGCGGAGGAGGGGAGAAGCATAAAAGGCCATCTGCAATTGCCAAGACGCATCTAGCCACTTTGTTTCACCTTCTCTCCATTCCTTTTTTACTATTCTAGCTAACGATACATTAACGCAAAGGGCTATTAAGAATAAACAATGGATAGCAGCGGTAATAATCTCGAAGCGGCCTACAACAAGAACAAGGTAGAGCTAACAAGTAGACCAAAGACAGCTGCATTAATTAAGGCTTTTGGTGCACCTCCAACATTGATGGGATATTCATTGGATGATCTTCGTTCACAGGCGAATCCAGGATTTGTGCAGGCACCAGGGCCAGTAGTCGATACACCCACTACCGCGCAAATGACATCAAGCAAACAACCGCCCTCGTACTATCTGGGGTACAACGACAACGATGAAAACAGGATTTTGTGGTTCAAAGTAGATGTCACCAACGAAGGCGAGGAGATTATTTCTGACAGCGGATGGCGCAATAAGCAATCTGGACAAGTCTGACTTTCATATATTTTTTTGTAGTTTGTAGTTCTAATATAATTAAAACTATTCAACAATTAAGTGGTCATAAAATCTGCACTCTTCTGAGAAATACATGCTTCGAGCCCAAGGTGCGTCGTGAACCTGCTATTGCTTCTGCAGCCGATCTGTATCCCGATCTGCACCCTAATCACAGGCATTAGAATCGTGATACTGCGGCTGTTTTAAACTTCCGACACATCCTATTCAGCCAGCGTAAGGGCAAGAGAATTCCGGAGCGTTTCCAGCATGAGAATACTACGTCTCCTACTTATTTGTCAAAGAAACCCGCAAGGCGCTGTAAGAAGAGCACCAAGAAGCCCAAGACGCAAATACAAAAACATTCGGGGTAGTCACCACTGTCCTAAGCCAGGAACAAGACTGCTGCGCATTTCTTTCAAATTTTGTCGAGAACTTTTGTATTAAAAGCTGTTCAAAGACTGCTTCTTTTTTGTTGTAAATTAAATAAATAAAGTACAAACTGTTAAAGTACATGATTAAATTGATAAGTAAAAAATAGAAACGAAAGAAAGAAGGCGAGGGATTTTGAGAAAAAAAAAATAGAAAACGAGAAATAGAAAAAAGAAGGCCGATATTACTCATTCTTCAGCGAGTTTTGCGGCATAACAGGGCTCAAAGGAGTACCAGAATGAGCAGAATGAGAGCTCATAGCAGCTGCAACAACAGCCGACATCTCATTTGCATCTGAAGTGGCATTAGAGATAGATGGCAGACCGATAGGAATGTTATGCTGCGGGTAGTGGTGCGGGTGTTGAGCAGGGACCATATGCGGGGGCTGGTGCATATGTGCAAATGGGTGCTGTGACCGGTGTCCGCCAGGAGTCATAAGAATCGGACTGTGTACATCCATAGAGGGATCTGTCGAATGAGAAGTGTGCAGCATTGGCAACGAAGCAGCAGAGCCCAGGCCTGGTGGAGGAGGCAGAATATGGTGGGGAGCAGCAGACCCAAGTGATGGCACAGAAGAATTAGACGGCACAGATCCATGAAGAACCTGCGAAGCAAGCGGAGTGGTCGAGCCACTTGTGGATTCCGTATCACCAGTCTTCTGTTGTTGGATATCCGCAAATTTCGATCTCTGTCGTTCGTGGATGCGTTGATGCCGACGAAGATTGCTCATAACCGAGAAGCGCTTGCCGCAACTGTCCCACACGCATTCGTATGGCTTCTCGCCTGTGTGCGAGTGCATGTGTGTGGCAAGTGTTGAGGGTCTTGCAAACATCTTCTGACAGACCGTGCATAGATAGCGTTTGCGCTGAGTGGATCCCTGTGAACCGCAGTGGCTGTTGAGTCGTGTCATCCCCATTGCCCGCGTAGGCGTTGATGGCAATGACATGCCGCCGGGCGATGACGCTGCCAGTCCCATAACAACTGACGCTGTGCTCTGGTGCGGTAGCGATTGCGGCGGCGCAGTGGGCGGCGGCGGTGTTGGCATGGCACCAGAAGACATTCCCAGATTGAACCGTCCCAGCATCATCGGTGAAGGATACGGCGGGTTTCCGCGTGATGCCATATACTGTCCAGGTCCACCAGCACTTTGAGATGGGTACGGCCCCGAAGCTGCTGCTGCGGCTGCTGCCGCCATCGGATCGAAGTTGTTATGCGGCGAAGTGGCCATGCCAAAGTATGAACTCTGTCGCGACAGACTCGCTGCTCCTTCAATAGGCGGAAGATTCATGGCCACAGCCGGTGCGGACGCTATCTCGGGCGCACCCGTGTACATCATTGCTCCAAACTCGCTCATGTAGTGGCCGCCATTGGCTGCGGCTGCAGCTGCTGCGGCGGCTGCGGCGGCGGCGTGCTCAAACTGCGCCGAACCATGTCCATGGTGCCCGTGTGGTGGCTGCTGCGGTGGTGGTGGTTGCTGCGCATGCGTGTAGTGGAAATGGCCCATCTCTGGCAGGGCTGCGGGGTGCTGAGTGGGGACTGTTGGAATGGTCTGCGCCGGGCCCGCTGTCTGATGGTTGGCTGCGCCGTCATGCCCGTGATGTGTCATGTCCATTGCACCCGAAATAGGCGGCACAAAATTGGCACCCGTCGCATACGATGCCGGAAGCGACATTGCGTGGTGTTGGTATGGCCCAGCATGATACGTCCGCCATGCGTCTGCGTGTCCGCCAGCACTAAGGCCTTGCGATGAAGCCGACAGCGGCGGTGTAGGCTGGGCAGAGATGTCATTTGCGCCAGTAACCGATGTCGCTACCCGCTGCTGTTGTTGTATAATCTTAGCCAATGGCGTTTCGGGCGGACTGCTGCACGCAGTATCCGACGTTGTATTGCTGGGATGTTGGTACATGTCACTGGGCGCAGGTGCATTTGCTGGTGTAGTAGTTGCCCATGTGCCCATCACGTCATGTACCATGCCATGCTCCGACGAGTAGTATGCTGCGCCAGGGACTGACGATGATGTCCGCCGCATATGGTCAGCGGTAGGGTCATGCTGCATTGCTGGATCTATTGTATGAATGGGTGCGGCCACGCCTTCTGGAATAGATGCCATTTGTTTTGTACTCGATGGCTAAGTTGAGTATACTGCCAAGAGAGCCAAGCTACTGCGTTGTTGTAGATTTGGCTGAGCTAGGAAGAAATACCAGACGATGAGTGATTCCGAATACCAATAACGACGCTGCTAAACACGAACAATACCTTCGCTTAAACTCGTGGGGAAAGCAAATTAAGAAGTGGGGATAGGGAAAGAGTCCGAGGAGTTGTTTGCAGAAAGGGAGTGGAGAGGGATGTGCGTGTTTGTGGATGATAGATAATTTGTTGTAAAGGCTTCTTTCGTGTCGACAAAGCGCAGGATTATATATCAAGCTAGTTTTCCTTCCAACTTGAATTCTGTCTTCCAAGTGAGAAAGTTCAGATGCTTCTACGAAGAAACACAGTAGTTTTTCCCGAAAGAACACAAGCGTACACGATATGTGTCTGTTTTTTTTTGTCCAAAAAAATGTAGTTTTTAGTGGGTTTGCGTCTACCTATACTCCGTTTTCCGATTGAAAAAACTACAAGGAAAATACGTAATATGTGTGGTGTGCAGAGATAAATACAAACAAAAAATGTCTTTTAGTACGATGCATAATGCTTGTTGACATTAAAAAAAGGTGCATTACAAAAATAACCCACACCAGTTAAGATGCATCGGAAATATGTCCAACGGAAAGAAAAGACATATGAAATGTCTTTTTTCACAAGCCATCCACATTTGTCATAGAATGAACCAGGGATCTTGCACAGGTCAAAATAGTCAGGGAGAATAAGGAAAAAAAAGGATGCCACCTTTTTTCCACCACACATATGTCATTGTTCTATTTTGCGGACTGTCCATATCATGCGGCGCCGAAAAGTGGAGACTGGAGTGGGTTTGGTTTGTTGTATCCAGCTAGACAATTTGTTTTGCAAAGACATACAATTGAACGAACAAAAAGAAAACGCACCCCCTCAGATCTCTTTTCAGTTTTTCCGCTCAGACAATTGCACTTCTTTTCTCCTTATTCCCGAATCGGCAAATAAGCAAAAAAATGTCAGTGAACACGAATCAGACAAAAAAAAAAGTCCCGCTTTGTCACCTCTGTTTTCATCAATCAACAAATACTCGGTTGTTTGACCAACAAAGCAGAGAATCAAAAAACGCCATACGTGTGTGGAAGCCGAGAAGGGTGTCCAAAAGTGGTTTGATTCTTGGGCCCACCAGCAATAAGGCGAATGTGGCCATTATTCTGAGTTGCAGGCGCATGAATGTATACAGAACATGTAGTCTGTGTGATGGAACAGGATGTGCAGGTGGAACAGCCGATCCACAGGAGGGGAAACTGATTCAGCTAAACCTACCTTGTTTTTTTGTGTGTGTACTGCAGACGAAGGATAATGCTGTTTGTACTCCAATTAAATCCAGACGGCAATTTACGAAACAACGTACCAATGCCAGTAATGTTTGTACGAAGGTGCGGTGTTGGAAAAGAGAGAAAGGGAAGTGACGTCCTTATGCGAATGAAAAGGGAAGAGGGTCTGATAGGGAACAATAGAGAGGACTATGGAAAGCCGCAAGAAACAACCGAGGCTTTCGGGTTAACAATGAAGAAATTGCAAACTAACAGAAAAAACGCAAGAACAGAACACTGACGATTTACAAAATAAGAAATCCCCTTATGAGAATTCAAGAGAATAAAAATGAAGAAGATAAAGCAAAAAAAAACCGATGTTTTCTTTTGAAGCAAAAAGAAAGAGAAAAAAGACAGAATCAGAGGAGTAAGTGGGTTTATAAGGTTGACGCAAAGGATGTCCTTGTAAAAGCTAACAGCTTGGTGGAGGAAGTGTACGTGTGTTGCGCCGTGTCGACGGACGTATGTTTGCAAAGGTCCCAGGAAAGGTAATTGTGAGGGGGGAGGTCTTCTCCCTATCTCTTTTGCACCCCCCCCCCTCGCAAAAGGGTGCAAAGCGGAACCAACTGCTCCGCCTGGTTGGCTGTATGTTTTTTTCTGACTGAGGAACAGAGTGTCTCCAGTAGCCTATAAGAAAAGAGCTACTCGCCATTTTTCCCAGATAGGGTAGGTGGACAGGGGTGTCTGTGCTCCCCCCTCCACTCCCCTTGGGCTTCCGATAAGTGGACTGTTGGTCACTTTGCGTACCACCCGCCATGTTTGTCATGCAGCCTGTTTCTGCTTGTGCTGTTGGCGCACAAAAAATGCGCACGTACAACCACGGCGGCTCAACCCTTTTTTGTGTGCCATTGAGCCTCTCCACAACCTGGTCCAATCTGCGTCAGCCGCAACCGCAAAATGAAATTGCACGATCAGGCCACAGCCTATTAACTACAACAACGGCGTGTCACTCAGTTTCTGCCAGCCATCCAGTGGGCAGATTGCATAGGGCACATGAACATCCTTCTTGTCTTTCCTCTCTGCTTCCATATTTCTTGTAAGAAGAGGAGCAGCATTTATCCAGCCGGCTGAAGGCAAATGAGGCACGGACGAGTCGTGCAACAAATATACGGGAAAGGATTGCCAACACAACGGCCAAGATCTGGCATCGCCTCGGTTGCGTTTCTTCCAGCCAATGCGAACAAGGCTTGCTCAGTTGGGCATTCTTTCTCCATCTCCGTAAATTTTTCTTACTTGTCTCCTCCGTCCAAGTTGTTTTTCCATTTACAATCGAGATGACATAGGCTGGTGCTGCTGGATGCAGTGGCCGGATTCCTGGTTGGCTGAAGAAGCTGTATTAGAAGACATCCAAGAGCAGGAGCAAACATGCACGCATACGAAAAGAGGGATTGCATATGACCAATTAGATTGCTGCGCCCAAAGAGACATTTACAAGACCACCTTTGTGTGGGGGGAGCCTTTTGTGAATCGACAACAACAGGTCTCAGCCCGGCCGACTTTTCTGTGATTGGACAAGTTCGGAAAAGAAGAAAAAAGAGCGCAGACACGGAGGCGAGGATAATTCTCCCATGGTATTCTTTTTTTACACATGCTGTCTGCCGTTCTCTTTCCTTTCAAGGCAGACAAGGCATCCCAGACGATAAAAAGCGCGTTAAGTGTGTGCATGAGCCAATCTGCGTAATTGCACTCACGAAAATGCAAGTTGCCGAAAAGTCACGCACTTTCCCCTTTCAACCTGTCCCACTTCCGCACTGCCCTTTTTTCCCCCCCACATGCAACATGCGGCACAAACACAAGCAGGTGTTTCTGCTTTTGCTCAGAATCAGCAAGCACGAGCATGGAAATGTCAAAGTGTGCTTTGCATTGTGGCAAAAATCCCCCTTCCTCCTCTCCCACATATCTTGTCACCACGACAATAACAGGGAAAAGGGAGGTGCTGGAGGGTTGAATGCAGTTGCTTTTGTACCCTCCCCCACACACACAGGAAACAACAGCCAAAATGTCCAAAACATAAACACAAAAATATTAGCATTGGTGATTAATTATTTTTGTATTGCGTTATTGCCGATTGAACAGCGAATCGACACGAAGGACGCCCAAAGACCCTCCATGTTGTCCCCCAAGCGCCTGCCACTTGCGCAGCAAAAATTCACCATATCCGATTGCAAGGGAGGGGGGCGGCAGAGACATGCAGATAAGTGCGAATGCCGATTTTGCGTCAATGTCCGTCAAGTTGTGTTTTCCTCCCACAGACAAAACCCATCCGTCCACTTTGACACATGTTAGTTGCATCAGTGGTCTCCGCTACTCCTCTGCTGTCGTTTGCCACTGTTTTCTGCGCAGCAGCAAACTCTCCCTATCGTGTCAGCTGCTGCTATCAACTATCGGCAACAGTTTGGAAAAACTCCGCTATTGCATCCTGTTGTTTTGTGTTGAAACATCTGGCGTAATGCAAATTGCATCCTTGATATGTGAAGATATGATTGTAGAAAAAAGATTTACTAATCTATAATCGATTACTAGACAGTCTGCGTATACGTCAGCCCAACTACCATTATTTGACATAAAACCTCCAACGCATGCCACCCCAATCGAATCTGACAGTTAACTTAATCCTCCTGACACTAACTTTATGCACGTCGCGGATAAGAAAAGAGCAAAGAAAGGTAAAGCGGGCAAGTGTTAGCTTGCACATGCAGCAGGATTTACTGCTACAATTACCATGGTTATAATGATAGTGATAGTAACATACATGTACGTTAAATGCATCGATGTAGATGTTCAACTCCTTTTGACATATTGATTTACATGTACATCGGATTGACCAAGTGAGCAACATGGTGATCCAGTATATGCTATAAACCCAATATCCTCAACCACTGCCCCCCCCCAAAATCGGTTCAGCTCCAGAGATCTGGTACTGCTTCCATTTGTTTAATATATTGTGTAGATAATTGTTGTGATTACAATGGTATTGTAAACACACTGATGCGCAATCGTGCCTAACATTTTCTGCGCTTATTCGCTTTCATGGCAATTTTCTTTCCTGGCTTTTTATTTTGCACCAGCACATGCATTTTGGAAAGAAAAAATGACGATGTCTAAGTGCGTCAACCAATGAATGCGAGTTTTCTCAGGCTTGCAGATCGCGTCCTTATCGGGCTTAAATTGATAAATGCGGTAGTACCCACGTTATCGCCAATTGACGCAGTGTTAGCCAGAGTGGTGTGACTCTTTCTATAAATGTACTACGTCCCATGACATTGTGCAGAATTATCAACAACAACATTTTCTCCTACTCGCCATTCCCTTATCTTGCTTGTTGTGGAAAATATATATGGCAGGTTCAAGTCAGCTGCTAATTTCTCTTTCTACCTTGTATTGTTATACTCAAAAGTGTAAGCGTTTAAAAGATGCTATTTTGGCAGAACTTGGTATGGCAAGTTTGCGCCAAACAGGCTGTGCGTTTGCGCATGGGTGGAGTGGGTCGTTGGTGTTAGCAGCAGTGTAGGAAACAGCCAATGACAATTGTCCCTGTTCTGCGACATGAGTAGAAGTGGCAGTCAACAGCACTCGTAATGGAAGCCAGGAAGCATCAACATCTGTGGGACTGACTTGGAGTTGTTTTTACTATGCAGAACACGATACTTTCAAGGTATGCTTTCTATACTGTGCCGCTGAAGCGCGAGCACTTGTATATTAAATGTATGTTTCCTGGGCGTATCTTTTAAGTAATGTACAATTAATGCTGATACGAGGTGGTTTTTTCTGTCACTTTCCTTTTTTTCCACTACTAACGGCGACACCAATGCCAACGCAAACCATACCAACCAACGACTCCTTTGTCCATGTGCAAAGCAACGACTCCACCTGCAAACGCACTTACCGAATGGCGCAAAAAAAACCCCATTATAGCACACTCCCGCCAACATATTTTTTTTCCAAACACTAATATTTTTGTAATTTTCTAAAGTACAGGCGCGTGATTGTCAAATTTCCTTTTTAACAACTTTCTAGTAGGATCTACGCCGTTGGATGTACGCTCGGTGGATAATCGATGAAGTCTAAACGGTCCATTTAGGATTAACATTTCAGTTATTGGGTAATTAAGCATTTTGCAAAATAATAGCGATCGCCATCTCCACTTGGCAAATTCTTATATATTTTGAGCATGTCGGCGAAAATCACAAAAATACTGAATCGCGGGATTTCCGTGCCATCAGATGCTCCGTTTCGATTATTCCCATCGATGGAAGACCAATAGGAGTTCTTTTTCCAAAACTATCAGCTGCTATAGTCAAGTTGCTCGTTCATCCGAATGTGGCTAAATAGCGCTGTTAGCTCATGATTAATAAATTAGCAACGATCTTTCACAAGGCCAATATACTGATTGGTGCAGCGTGGCAAATGCAATAATGACATTCAAAAGAGTACCTTGTCGGACCCAATACCTTATTTGAAGAGGTTATTTCAATTAACCAGTGGGAATTGGGATAAACGTACAACATTGATGAAGAGCAAGTGCTATAATATGGGTTTGCTCCTATTGTCTCAAGACTGAATGTTTACAGTTTTTTTTTGCAAAGATAGCTAGTAATATGCATTGCAGCCGAGCTTAATGCTCGGAGGCAATGCAACTGTTCTGAGCATATGCCTATCTTTTTTTCGTAGTTTTTTCTTGTAGCATTTAGTTAACCGCAAGGAGTATTAAAGCAGCGCCTAAGCGACTGCTGCTTAGTTACTCCTTGTCGACAAATTAGGTCTCTTTTTAGTTAATTGTTTATTACATTTAACACATATAACCCAGACCTGCCTAACTCCCGCCACAATCTCACTTTCTCAGCCACACACCACACTCAGACGATGCGGATGCCATCAACAAAATGGTTCATTTTTACACTAATTTCACTTTTCTTGATTTCTCTGGTATAACAGTGTTATCACCTTCAAAATAAAACTAATAAAACTAGTAGCCACTTGCATGCTCTTGCTTGAAACTTTGTCAAATTACCTTTAGGTGTTTGATATTTTAGTCAATAAATATAGGCCCACTATCGTCTGTTACAGGAGTGTCCTGAACTGTGAATGGAACCACCCAAGACACATTGGAATGTTCAACAGGTTCATCAATTAATTTGGCACCGTCATCAGAAATAGTTATCGTGTCTTTTTTAGAATAAGAAGCATAGACTTTTTTATTGCCAAAGTAAAGATAAACTTGGCGGCCCTCATTGTCCTCAAAGAGAGCTGGTATATCACTTATGCCATAAGGCGGCCTCTTTAATATAACTTTTTCGAGCCCGCTGCAGTGGTCTTTTATTGCCAATTCGGCTGCATGACAAGGGCCTTTATCATGTTTACCATCATATTTAATTGAATCTTTAAGCTTTCCGTCACTTCCATATATCTTTGCCATGCATGGAAAATAGATAAGTAATACTGAACTCCCTGAAAAATCGATTATAGGTTGAGCTTCCATTTTGTGGGGTTTAAGCTGTTTAAGTGTAAGCTATTCAAAATAATAATATGCGAGGCTTGAATCAATTGTTGTAAGGAAAAAACTAAATGACAGAGAAATGACAAAAACAGTTTGCCTTTTATACCTGTTAGCACAGTTTTATTTTAATTGTTGGGTTTCTCTTGTTAGAAAGGTTAGTGCAATCATTGGGGCTTGTTCCCAACCTAAGAATTAAATAAAATTTGTAAATGAAGAAAAGTCCAACTCACATTTTTCCTCAGTTATTCCATAAAGCGAAGGAATGTAGGTAAACCCCGAAAAGCAACACAAATCATGTACCTGCAGTTTAATGTTAACAATTCAAGTCTTGTAAATTGCACTCATCTTCTTTTTGCTTTTAAGGCCAAAGCACCAACAGCAATTTTAATAAAGGGATCTTTCTAAGCAATTTCTTTTGTTAAAACTCCTTATAGGTAGACTTGCATTAATAAGGAGTTTACACTCAGCGAATGGCTAAAATAAAATAAATTCTACTTGTAGCTTGCGTTGACTTAAACGCCAATTTGCTAATTATGAGTGTCATGAAGCTGGACCAGACAACGCCTGACCTCGTCTTTCCAATTTATCCACATCTACGCATATACAAACTGAGTTAGAGAAGAAAATATAATCGAGACGCAAACACCCCACCATAGGCCCAGCGCTTGTAGGTTTAGCTTTTATCCCAAATACAGTTCAGTTGGTAGGCCAATAATAATATAGCTAAATATAAACAAACCTGCACACACCAATTGGCGTCCCAATCCACGTAAAGCTGAGTCAAGCACACCGTTGAATGCATCGCATATAATAAATGTACAAATAACTGGCATTAGCTTTACTGTCTCGAGCACAATATTTAAACCGCTAGTGTAAACTGATATCCACCACCACCCACATAGTGTTCGAAATATTAAGCAAATAGTTCCAACAGAAACTGCCGCCACAATAGACATATCGCGGGCAATACGTGCTTGGCAGTGCTTTCCTGCGCCAATAAGATTGCCTATGCGAGGTCCAGTGCTGTATCCAAGACCCATGCTTATCTGGTATCCAAGAGCGGCAGTGTTTAATGTAATAGCTGTTGCAGCAGGAGTTACAGTGCCAAAGTACGTTGAGCCAATATTAAGCATCTCAAAGCAAACATAGTCGGAGCTGATTATAACAACTGCTGGGGCTGTTAGGTGGTAAAATTCTTGCATATTACGGAATATCTTTGGGTCCCATCCACCCCAGGTATCAGCTGCACGGCTAAACCAAATGTAAATTAGAATATCTGCAAGTATAAGCGAGTATATGAATACATCAGCCACTTCTGCTCCACTGAGTCCAATGCCAAATGTTGGCAACCTCACAAGAAGATAATTCACAACCACATGAATTGGCACGGCAAAACACAAAATGACTATCCCACCACTCATAACTTCCTGTGACTGAAGAAAGCACTTGCATGCTTCAAATATCGATAGAGGAATAATGCCCAGTATTAGGGTTTGCAGATACTGGCCACCGAGTTTTGCAACCACTGACTCTTGATTGATTGCAAGCAGTGTGTGCTTCCCATTCCACATAATTGGTATGGCAAAAACCATATGGTAAAAAACAACAATAACTACATGCTGAAAGTGGAATCCAACCATGGCCTTGTTGTGCGAAGCCATAAAGGCATTACTACAAAATGTCTCCATTGCACCCATCATACCAATCGCGGGTGACAAAGCAATAATGCCAAAGCATGTCATTGATAGCGTCATTGCAGAAATCTCAGTTGCAACCAAGTGCCCAATTGACACCACATTGATAAAAAGAATACATTGTTGAAGCATCAGCATCAGAGCTGTTAGAAAGGGAGAAGACGTTATTCACTTTAACTCCTTAATTGTCACAGTAAAGTAGGGCTTATATGTGTTGCGCTTGGCTATCTCAATACTCGCCTGCAACGGTGAAACATGCAACAACGTAGTAGACTCTTTGGCATCATGTTAAATAGCACCCACTTCAACGTTTGAGTTGGTGTTTGCCATCTGCATTAGCTTTAGTAGTACAAAAAGTAAGTGAATAATAAAGCTGAAGAAAGTTATGAAAAATGCGTAGCTCCAAAAAAAAAAACAATTCTAATGTATCTTCGCGGTTCTATTTCTGATTATCAATGTAAATCACATATGATAACCCCTATTTATTATAGAAAAGTCTACTAAATAATAACAGTCAACACCTAAGCTGTCAGACAGAGCAGAGGTGACGATAAACAGACCGTGAGATGTATTGAAAACAAGAACAAGAGAAGACACAAGTTGTCGGCATGTCGGTTCCTTCTTGGTGCCTGACATGTCGTGACCCTGCTATTGCTTCTGCTGCCGATCCATATCCCGATCCGCATCCCAATCTCAGGCACTGGAATCGCGATACTGCGGCTGTTCTAAACTTTCGGCACATTCTATTCAACCTGCGTGAGGGTAAGGGAATTCCAGAGCGTTTCCAGCGTGGGAATACTCCATCTCCTGCTGATCAGTCGAGGAAACCCACAAAGCGACGCAAGAAGAGCACCAAGAAGCCCAAGACACAAACACAAAAACATTCGGGGTAGT
>JANBQQ010000152.1:0-34301 GCA_027577275.1 Coemansia sp. RSA 988 | reverse complement strand
CCAGCAAGAGTCAACAGAAGATCGATCTTATCAGCAAAACGGAAGAGCTGGAATACCGAGACTGGCTTGACGTCGTCTAGAGGGGTTTTTACTTGATCATCGTTAGCATCGTCGAGAAGTTCGGGCTCATCATGCTTCTCTGAGATGCCCCGTGCGTTATTGACGCTACCAACCGACCTAGGTCTTTCCGTTATGGATGAACTACGCCGAGAGCGTCCAACGTCGGTTGATGTGGCTGTTCCCGACTTTTCATCGGACATTGTGTTTAAGGCTACAAATTTAAAGAGTATAGTATATTGCGGAAAATGCCACGCAGTTAGTAACTGGCATGATTACATTATTCTACTATATAGAAATATTGCGGTATCAACTTCTATCAAATAACTACCTCAAGTTGTCGCTTGCTCAAATAGTTTCTAAGCGTAAAATTATAGAAGAGAGTATATTGCGCAATGGTAGATGAAATCGCAGGATAATGATTCAGGCCTTTGGAGAAAACATGTGGGGGACTGTGCCAATATTTAAATACACAAATCGATAAACGCGCGTTGTCCGTCCTTTGGTAGCATTGAGGAAGTGGCTGGCGATTCTACCGTGACAAAGTAATAAATCTCTCGCGTTCAAAAAGAGCACGCGTACGCAGAGAGCAAATCACCCCATTCCAGGCCTTTGGAATGGCAGCCAGCTTGGTGGGGATGCTCCTTCGGTGCCTTTGTGGATCACCATGCAGACGAGAAAAGAGTAACGGAGCTTCCTCGGAAGCAGCCATTCTACCTCCAAGACCACACGCGATTGGCTCCCTTTTCAAGCATCTGCGCAAAGCGTAGCAACATTCGCAAGCAAATGCCACCCCCGACAAAAATCCGGGTGAGGTCTGCAGAAAAGGCACTCTTTAGGATTTTCTTGTTGGGATCTGAGCATCGGACTCCCCGTGGCATGCTCCGTGTGTATCATTTCCTCACTCACAGACAGTGCCAAAAATTGCACGTGCCTAATCCCCGCAAGTGCTGGATGTCATGATTGGATTTCGCTCGCTGAGAGAACCAACAGGGTTTTGTGGACCTCGTTATAACCGATTTCTTATATATTCAGATCTAGACAATGACTTTGGACAAAACTCCCGGTGGCGGATCTCACAACACCCGCGGTGAACCAAAACATGGAACTCCCGCCACGCGCCTATTTAAGGTGCTCAACCCCGAGCTTTACATGAAGCCAAACAAATGGATCATGTACGGCGGTCTTGCAGTAGTGTCTGGCATTGTCTTCTGGTTAGGATCGGGTGAGCTAAGACATCACCAAGAACAGGCAATCATGGGCAATACTGGAGCGGAAGCTGGTCCCAAAACACGTGAACTGACGTATCAAGAGAAGATGGCAGAGCTCAAGCGCTCTTCACGGTAGCATAAAAGCCTCGGGCCGCTACTGTAAAATGTTAGCATTTATTCGGTCGGTTTAAAAGAGCAAATGAATGTAGTATAGTTCAGTTCTTTTGAGTAATGGTATTTGCAAGCCTCCACATGTACCAGGTCGCGACTGATCTATATGGTACCCATGCGCGGCCCATCTCAACCAATTCATCGTGAGTAGGCGTCTTCTTGCCAAAGGGTTTCCCGAAATGCTGGCACATCGCCTTACGGATAGCTAGGTCCAGCGTAGGAAGGACGTTCGGTCGCTTGAGATGAAACATCAGGAACATGTCCGCTGTCCACTGGCCGATCCCGCGGATGGCAACAAGAGAGCGAGAAACATCTTCGTCGGCCATTACTGCCAGCTTTTCGTCGGACAGAGTGCCGTCGTCAAATTTCTCAGCTACAGCTTTCAAGTACTCTGCCTTCCGCTGACCCAAACCAACTGCCTTCATCTCGTCAACGTCGAATCCAATAATTTCTTGAGGTGTGGGGAATATAAAATCGTCTTGTTTTAAGCCAGAGTTGCTGTCTTCAAGCTGCAGCTCCATTGATGGGTCCTTTACCTTTCCGTATCTCTTGAGGAATCTAAGCAGTATTGCACTTGCCGCGCTACCAGCTAGTTGCTGAAAGATAATCGACTGGCATAGCGATATAAAGCTGGAATCACTATCTCGATCTCTAGGCAGCGAAATAGAGCAAATTTCTGTTGTGCGCTCGATGACTTTGCCCAGCTTTGGGTCTGCTGTCTTGAGATGTTGGATGGCGGCACTCATGACCTTGGGGTCTGCAAGGGACACAAGTGGCAGTGTCATTGATGGTGCTACTGATGCAGTTTCAGGTAGGCTGACAGTGACTTCTGCTGCTAATACTATGCGACTCTTTGTCTTTCTGACACTGGGCTTGGCCTTCTTAGCAACCTTACTATTAGTACCAGACTTGGCCGGTGAGACTATAGCCGCCTTGGCTAACAGTCGAGCAGAACGACGTGTCGTCATTGGCAAATGTTATTGACTAGTGCTAAAGAAAAGCGAGCAGATACAAGATTAAGCAGCTGAGGAACCTGGAGAGCGCAGAAAGGAAAACATGGGCTCAGTTTGTGCACCGCACTTTTTTCCGCAGCACAAGGGATGTTAATCCACGTTGATCGATTCTGGGGCGTTGCTGAGCTCTTCCCAAAACGGCCAGCGAAACTGCACTGACCAAAGCTGCATTGTTACTTTGTCTTTCTACCAATGGTTAACATGCTTATTCGCTACTTCCAATGAGCAATTCTTTTGAAGACGACCTGGGCGAGTACATTCAGTCGCAAACGAATGAGTTTAATTCTAAGCCTGGAAACAAAGTGGTGCATATAGACGCACCAGTGGGCTTTGAAGTGTCCGCCGATCCTCAGTATGCTTACAACAAGGACAACGGCTACTGGCTTGACCTCAGCTCAGGTATAGTGTCCTACTATGACGAGGACGCGTCAATGTATGTGCCGTTATACCACATTGTTGCAGAGTCCAGCAGCAATGAATTCACAGGAATCGCGCGCTTGGTCGTTGTCGAGTCTAGCAGCATTGATGCGGGACTTGTGGCGGAGATTGATGCTTACAATGGCCTTGAGGTTGGCCGAGATTGCATGGATGTTGGGAACCCTCAGCACCTACGACTCCCTGATGTCGAAGTTTCTAGACACCATGCGCGTCTGTATTTTGGCTATGACGATATCTCTGACTTCGAGTTAAAGTTTGATGGTGAAAATGGATCAGAGGAGGGCGAGATCGAGGATTATAATGCCAATAGCCAGATAGATCAGGCTGATTTGGAGCATACTGGGGATCTTTCGGAAGGTGAATGCGCTGATGACAGCAGTGTGTTTCGTGCTAGCTTAACATCTCGGTGCAAACAGCTTTGCATTGTTGACCTTGGATCTACGCACGGCACTTTCGTTAACCAACAACGACTTTCCCATACCAAAGCTGCCAGCAAGCCTGCTCGATTGCGACATCTTGACCAGTTAAGGATTGGAAACACTACAGCCGAGGTCCACATACACGAACAATGGGCTTGCTCTTCCTGTAGCAATGCTGAAAACAATAACATGGCTCTGAATAGTATTGGACCTCGTCGCAATACTGATTCGACGGCTCAGATTCCGCGCAGTGATCCTCAAAAGGAGCGGGTCGATAATCTCCGAGCCATTAAACGAAAGTATATGCCAGTGCACCACCGTGGAGTAAAAAAGCCTGCTAGTTATATTGATCGTGCTCAGATTCGACGGAGTCTGCAGCATGGCATTCACACCAAGAGGCCAGTTCCATCATCATCATCATCAAAATTGCGATACCAGACAGAACTACAGCATGATACAGAGATACGCTTTCTGAAAGAGCAAGCCCATACGTCGACCGCGATCAGCAGTGAGAATAAAGGACACGCGATGCTCCAAAACATGGGCTGGGTGCCTGGATCGGGACTTGGTGCCAAAGAAAGCGGAATTGTGGATCCCATCGATGTCGAAGGAAATGAAGGAAGAGCTGGTCTAGGTGCCCCAAGACAACCTTCGCCCGAAAGCCCACGGTCCAGGATATCCAGGATAACTCGAGAGCGATTTAACCAGGTCTGAAAATTATATAAACTTCTATTCTGTTAGCTGTAAAACGATGTTAATTAGTTTGTTATTTTTTAAAAAGCCCGGCACTATTAAGAAAAGACGTTATTAAATGGCTAGTAGAGGCGTGTTAAGGGCATTTGAAAACAAGCACCCGCAAGAATCCGCTGTTATCCTTGATTGCGCCCATCTCTTTCCAGTCGCTAAATATGTTCCTAACTCCCCTTTCCATATCCTTGCCTATCTCGAGGGCAATGCACCCTTGCGACGTTAGTATATTCTCGCCCTTTGTCAAAGATTCGTGGATTGTTCTATACGACTGGTAACCGCCATCCTCTGCAACAAGTGCTAACCTAGGCTCATATTCAATCGACACACGCATATGCGCTGCCTTGCTCGCAGAAACGTAGGGCGGGTTGCACGCAATAATGTCAAAAGGCCCGCTAGCAACGATGGCAGGATCGGTTGTAAATTGCTCAAATGTCCCCTGCAGAAATTCCGAGCGCTGCGCCAGACCGAGGAGCTCGCTATTATCCTGCGCAACAGAAAGGGCAGGCTTGCTAATGTCCACACCCACTCCAGTTGCAGATGTGATGCTCAAAAGCACTGATAATAAAATGCATCCACTGCCAGTGCCCAAATCCATTATCTTTGGGTTGGTGTTGCTGTTGGGGTTGGTGACCAGAACATCAATAACCGCTTTAACAAGTACCTCGGTGCTCGTGCGAGGAATCAAGGTGTCGGCTGTAACGTGGAATGTGTGGCCGCAGAATTCCTTGTATCCAGTAATATATGCTGCGGGCTTGCCATCGATTGAACCAATATCTTGGTTAGCACCACTGCTAGCATTTGCCTTCTCCACTTCGGCCTGTATCTTCATCTGACGTTGAATAAAGAACTTCTCCTCGCGCTTACAAACTGCCAGCAGCTTTGGCGAGACAGCTTCACTCACTATTATCGTTTTATTACCCTCAAGCAAAGACGGGAACTCGACGCTGACAAATGCCAACATGGAGCCTTTGCCTCGATGATTCGACAACTCCTTGCTGTAGCTTTGAGCGCCCGCAACTGGATGTCCCAGCTCAAACATAAATCGCCGCAGCACCAGACTAGGATGAGCAGAACGTGTAACAGTTCCTTGGACCATCGATAGATGGCCAGCAGTTGAGCTTTTAACAATAAAGTCGACCTTCACTTTAACGCTGTCGAAAATGTCCCTCGGAATATGGTTCTGAGCAAACCAAGAATCAAACACCTGTAACTTGGCAACTGATTCGCCTTGCGTACCGCTTTCCTTTTCAATGGACTCCTTGACGGACGCCGTTATTGATTTAGAGGTAGCGCCATCTACAGTTCTCTGCTCGACATTGCCGTGGCATAACCCACTGATAGTAAACATTACACGGCCGCTGTTTACAAATTGGATAATGTCCGTCTGCTTCTCCTTGCTGTCGACCAGAATTATCAGACTGCTCAAAGCTTTTTCGACCTCATTGATTGCAATCCAAGGAGTTGGTTGCTCAAAAGCTAACGACTGCTCCCTGCTGTTAGCATCAAATATATACAAAGCTGCAGCGGCCCATTCAACATCAGGTTTGCCTACTCCTGGAGCTTTCAATAATACGGCTAAGCCTGGTTCCATATACTTTAGTTGGACATCGATGCCGCGCAGTCGGTGCCTAATAGCATATTCCTCATCAATCTCAACCTGTACGCGCTCTCCAGCTTCAAGAATATGCGAGTCGAGAGCTAACTGGCCATTGACGCGAACTCTCTTTTGGCGCAGCGCAGCCTTAGAGTCACTCCGCGCTCGAAGCACATCGCGAAATTCATGTACAATAAAGTTACATAGTTTCTTGCCCGCGTTCTCGGTGCTGACCACCTTCTCTTTAACTTTGTTACTTCGTCGTGTGGAGGCGGCGGTGCTACTGTCAACTGTTGGTGACATGATTATCGGGAGGTCAGGACTTTATACCACTAGGCAAGTAAGCGCCTTGGCAAGTCTTGCAGAACACAGACGAGGATAGCTTTAGATATAAAAAAAGACACTTGTAGGATTGCTCTGAAGATGAAAGTTTTGAAGTTTACAAGGAATATGTGGTCAATGTCCAACCCACAACAATACTTTTTGACATAGGCAGGATTAACGCTATTTGCTTGATCTGCTCACCTAAGACTTTCTCCAAGCCAGAATTTTACAACAGCATTTTTCATTTCTGCTTGCAACTAAAAATACATTTCCAACGCAATAACCTAACTCAACAATATAAGAAATGCGACCGAAGCGGGCCAAGGCCTACAAGAAGGCCATGCAATTCTATCAGCAGTCTTTTGGCTTTCGCGAGCCATACCAGATCTTAGTCTCGCCAGACTTTGTCCTCGAGGGCGTGGCAAAGAAGATCAACATAGCAGATGCACTAAAAGAGATAGTCGGCGACAAAGTACGGCTGCTAATATCTTTCTGTGGTATCTGCGACGTGCGCAAGGACGGCGAGCACAAAGCACCTGCGATTGCAGTCACAAGAGGGTTCGAGAAGCGCCGTTGCACACATAAAGACCCGATCGCCGGAGCTGACTGCATAAGCGAGATCATGGGCAACAACAATGTGCACCATTATTGTGTTGCAGCTCAGGACACTACGCTGCGGACAAAGTTGCGCGCAATTCCTGGTGTTCCACTCATCCATATCAAGCAAAATGTGGTGGTTCTAGAACCCGCTTCCGAACAATCGCGAACAGCAAGTCGGGAGTTGGTGCAGGGAAAGCTGGCTTCGTCGAGTCTGGAGAGTCAGATGCTCAAGACCTTGAAGGAAGAAAAACGAGATAGAACCAGAGGAAATCCCTTGAAAAGGAAAAAGAAGAAAGGGCCCAAGGGTCCAAATCCGCTATCGGTAAAGAAGACGAAGAAATATCCTGTCGCGCCAAAAAAGACCAAGAATCTGACTGGTACTAAAACAAAGGATAGCGGTAGCAATTTACCAAACACAAATCCTTCGCCAACTGTCCATAAAGAAGGCGTGGTTACTTAAACGATAAATGCTTCCTGGTCTTTTGCTGGTCCTATTTAAATGCATATTATCCTACTATATATTCAACTATTTTCCAGACACCTGCGATGGCTTCCGTAGCTGGTCCTCTAATGACGCAATCTCATGATGTAACTGGGAGTTAGCAACCTGGATCTCAATACACTTTCGCACGCCCTCGAACCAGCATTCCTTTAAATCGCGAAGCTTGACCCCCGCTTCCGTCTGTTCGTACTTGCGCTCCTTGTTCAAATGCATGCCCTCCTCCTCGTAGCGTCGCGTAGAACCTTCAATGTTGGCTAGCAGACATTCCTTTTGGTAGTTGCTTAACTTCCAGGCATTAGCTCCAAAGTTTTGCAACAACTCCAAATTCTCCATCCGCATGCTCTGATGCTCCAGTTGCGACGCTGCGTTATCTGCTGCTCTTTTCCAGACATCCACATCCTCAGCTACGTCGGGACCGCTAGGTGCTTCAAGCTTATATCGGTCGATGTCGAATGGTGGAAGTGCATTCCCAGACCGCACGCGCTCATACTCCTTCCGGAGTATCATATTGTTCTTAAACATAGATGTGCCTTTAGGCATTAGTGGCGGCGATAATCGCCCCATCTCCTCCTGTATAAGTTCCAAAACCCGCTCTCGCGTTGCTTGATCGTCATATTCCTTGTCAATATATGGAAGCGAGTCCAGAATCGCACCAGTATAGCTCATCTTGGGTATGTGAAGGCGGATAAATGTTCAAATGGATAGTTTGATTCTTGAACTTTATTGGGGCTTTGTATATTTAATCAATTTCAATTTGGCATAGAAATAAGCAACCTATGGGTTAATTGTAGGCTACAGTTTGGTTTTGTTTTTGTTTCCTGTGGATTGTTGCAGCACTGGTCTTCTGATAGAGTCCACGATGGAACGAGTAGTCATTGGAAGCCATTATTAGTTTCTTTCTGATCTAGCATTGTTTTAATACTGCAAGATATCTATTAAACAGGGTACTGTTGTAATAAAACTATTAAAACATCAAGAAAATGCAATTTGGGTTAGCTGGGTTAACCTTTTTGGCAACAAGCGGTCTTGCACTGTGCAACGCGAGAGAAAGACAAAATTTGTGCATTGTTGGCGGGCACAATTGGTGAGTATCATTTGCCTGGGCAGATAAGAAGAAAGGACCAAGAAGCACAACAGTATGATATTGGGATGTTGATTAAATACGTAGAGAATATTTTCTTTAGCGATAACATAGCAATATAATGCCATAAATGAAATCTTTATGTCGCCCACACCCCCTAGAGGGGACAGGTACAGTCTGATGTAAGATTGTTAAAAGTCAGTGTTCGTCTGGTTACCCTGTATACCAAAGACCCCTCCGTCCATGAGCAAGCGACAGTCCCCACCTCTCTAAACGCATTGCCTGAATAGTGCAAACCTGCCAAAGAAAATGCAGCGAAAGGAATATTTACAGAATGCTAAAATTTTAGCAAAATTCTTTCCATAAACTTGGTGTTTATTCTTGTTTTTCATTAAAGGTTGCGAATTTGTTTCGTTGATGAATTGGGGAATGTAGAAATCCCAAACAACTGAGCTAATTGACTTTACCCTTGCATTCTTTCCAGGCTTCTTTTCTAGCGCTTGCAAAGAGCACATTCCCAGCGCCTTTCCCTCTGTCATAACGCACAATGGATGACTGTATGATGGAAGTCTGAAGTGCCAGCTAGCCTTTTGCTGCTTTTTTTTTTTACTTGATAATGCGAAAAATGTGCTTCTGCCAGATATATAATGGAAAGCAAACTACTTCTTTGCTTTCCTTCTTTTTCTAGTTATACTATATTTTTTTTTGCCACTCAATACTCTCTATTGCTTGCCTGGTTATATAACCTTTCTACTTCTATTTGTTATTAAGTGTATCTATTCAGACATCATAACATGACTACA
Source organism: Coemansia sp. RSA 988 (assembly GCA_027577275.1). Lineage (NCBI taxonomy): Eukaryota > Fungi > Kickxellomycota > Kickxellomycetes > Kickxellales > Kickxellaceae > Coemansia > Coemansia sp. RSA 988. The sequence goes on along the minus strand of JANBQQ010000152.1, from coordinate 25,338 downwards.
GAAGAACCTCACACTATTAGTGCATATAACATAAGAACTGAGAGCTTTGAAAAATTAGCTATTACAGGAGAAATAACATCTGAAATTGTAGCAGCCGAACTTGGAAAATTGAGTGACTTTCCAAGCAGTACATATATTTTATTTAATCCTGTTGAAGTTGAGCTCACTGCTAATGATGGCACATTTAATCATGCCAATATAACTTATGTTTTGCCTTCATCATTTACTGAAATTGAGACTAGCCTGCTGGTAATATCGGAACCTGAGGCGTTTGTCTAGCATTTAGGGAAAAGCTTAGCAGACCATTTGTCGCCACACTATACTATGGACAAATTGGAAGATTACATTTCAGAGTTTACTAGGCAACTTGTGAACTCGATAGCAGATACAATAGACTTTATTAGAGAGCTTGCAGGCAGCCTGAGCATTGCTAATAGCGTTGAAGAATTTGTAAATGGCTTAAAAACTTTTACGCCGCAGGCTGATCAAATTAAAGACTCTGGTGAGACCACAGATGCCTAGTTTACTTTTTGTATCTAAAAGCTTGCTCGCAGTTGTTTCTTCGATCCGCAATACCCAGGATATTAATATAAGGGTAGTCGGTGCCAAACTACAAGTATTTTATGTGACATCCACGATAATATTTATTTATTCTCAGCTCACTTAATAGTAATAGTGTTTTAGCATACCCAATAAAAGGAATCGATTGGCAACATACCTCCCTGTAGTTACTGTTGTTATGCTTTGTGCTTTTCTACTCTCTGCTTTTATTTGTAACAGCATGTAGGCCCGGCTTTGCGATTTGGAGGTGTGCTGGTAAGAGGGTGTGTATAGGAGTAGTAAGCTTTGTGTTGCAAACACTCAGCTTCAGAATCAGGTTGAGTCATTAGACGGCCATCTACAGAAAATATTGCCGATTTCTAAAATGTAGTAGTTTGTTAATGGCCTTTCATGTTGTAGAGTGTTTCAGAGTTTTTAAGGTTTATCATTCACTTAAGAAACAATAGAAAAGGCTATTGCTCGCACGCACAATCTTATTAATGATGTGCCACTTGTTCCTTGCCAACGGATGTGCGCATGACATATGCAATACCAGCTACTCGGTTACCGTTCTATGACGTCTGGTCAATGTTGTTTTTTTTTTTTGCCGGCTTTCACGCTTATGAAACAAGTTGATATATGATGCTATTCTGAGTTGTAAAAGTTTTTAGATCGAAATTCCTAGAGCAGATAAATTATCATTGGCGAAATAGTATATGTGGTCGCCCACACATGGCGTTCACTATATCCAGTAGGGGAATAGTGAACTAGCCAGTACCTCTCTTTTATCTGGGGGTGACGCCCGATAGTTTATAGAGATTTCTATTGCATTTCTTTTGTTTCGTTTAAGATAACTTTGGAAAGTAAGTCTGCACTAGTAGCGCCCTAGAAATTATATCTTCCAAACGTCTATTTATTTTTAGACATTTATTCTTTGAACATCCAGTCGTAGCTAACTAGAGTTTGAAGTAAATAGGGGATATTGTCAAAATGCAAGCAAAGAAACGACTGTCCGTCTTAGACCATCCCTCCGCATCAACTGATCTGATGGGTTACTCAAGTGATTTGCGCATTCTATTGGCCGTTTGCTGCCCCCACCCCTGCTGATCAGTTGAAGAAGCCAACCAAGCGTTGCAACAACACCAAAAATCCAAAGACACAAACACGAAAACATTTGGGGTATTCACCACTGCCCTTAACCAGGAACAAGACTCCTTAGCATTTCTTCTTGTAGATCTTGTTGAGAACTTGATCAGGATAACCAAAAAGAAGTCACTCCTCTTTGTATAAAATGTGTTGATTGACGGATTTTATTGCCTTCTGTTAACGATTGTCGCTTACTAATGCAAAGTAAATTCACTACCGTATACGCATGTCATTTCTGTATGCTACAACCATCGGTATTTTTTTTTTGAAGACGCAAGCAGTACGTGCATTTGAGACTTGCTCTCCTTTGTAGAATTGGGCATCTTTGATACGAGAAAGATGTCCAAACGAAAGATTGGCGGACGGATCTGGCTCTTTATCAAGCTTTCCACAAGGATTGCAGCTAGGCTATTTAATAGCAGGGCCATCCCTTCTCTTCATTGCTAAAACATGCTTTACCATATTATTTTAGCACTAAACGCGCTGCATTCTATTTGGTATGTTGAATTGAATATCGATGAACTGTGCTAATAATGCCTCCTCTATGGTATACAGCGGCATAAGCGCAACCAATTACGCTGGCAAAGCAAGCACTACCATCAAAGACAGGAATCATTTGTATTCCAATATTATAGAGAACAACTAAATGCATACAATCAGCAGAATGCCTACAAATATTGTGCATCCTGTAGATTGCATCTGTAAACAGGAACTAGCATAGAATAAACATGGCTAGCCTCATATCGAGAGCATTTGCAAATGCTGCTCAAGAAGGTAGGAAGGTCACTCCCCCAAATGACATCAAGCGTTTGTGTAAAGATAAATAATACATCTGTATTAACTAAATAATTTTGTATGCCTAATGCGTCGTATATACTTTAACGCTTACACAGCTAGGGCGCCCAACGTTTGTGGCCTATGTTGTCGCCGGTTACCCGTCGCCTGAAGTGACTGTCGATGTTCTACTTGGGCTTGAGAAGGGCGGCGTAGACGTGATTGAACTTGGCATCCCATTTACAGACCCATTGGCAGATGGGCCGACAATTCAAGCCGCACATACCGTAGCACTTGCAAACAATATAGACATTGACTCGTGCATACAGATAGTTTCTGAGGCACGCAGTCGTGGTCTGCAGATACCAGTACTTTTCATGGGGTACTACAACCCGATTATGCAGTATGGCGAGGAGAAGCTTGTGCACCGATGTTCCGAAGAAGGCATTGATGGCTATATTGTTGTCGATCTTCCGCCACAGGAGGCAACGTCATTTCGTTCTCTATGTAAGGAGGCTAGGCTTAGCTATATCCCGCTGATTACTCCTGCGACCACAGAGGAACGCATTAAAAATTTGGTTCAGATTGCTGACTCGTTTATATACGTTGTCTCAAGATCTGGTGTGACCGGTGCACGCAAGTCGCTGGACAACCATCTTCCGGATTTGCTTGCTCGCGTGCAAAACTACACTAATCTTCCACTTGCAGTGGGATTTGGTGTCAACACCCACGAACACTTTAAGGATGTTGGCGCCATGGCCGATGGCGTAGTTATCGGCAGCCAATTTATCACCGTCATGCGCAATTCCCGGCCTAGAAAAGCTGCCGACGCAGTACGCGCATATGCTGAGGAAGCATCAGGGAGGTCCATCAATGACATTACACGCAAAAAGCCACTTTCCAGATGCAGAGTTTCCAGTTTCAAGACACTACCAGAAACCCAGCCTTTGCTTCCAAAATGGTTTGGTGAGTTTGGTGGCCAGTACATTGCTGAAGCTCTCCATGACGCAATGGCTGGGCTTGAAAAGGTCTACGCACAATGTGCAGCAAGCCCAGAATTTTGGGAAGAATTCCGCAGTTTCTACTCATTCATGGGTCGCCAAACACCGCTACACTTTGCCAGTAAACTAAGTAGAAAATGTGGAGGTGCAAAGATATTCCTCAAACGCGAAGACCTCTGTTATACAGGTGCGCATACAATCAACAATGCCGTAGGCCAAGCGCTTATTGCTAAACGACTAGGAAAGACGCGTATTATTGCTGACACTTGTACAGGTCAAAATGGCATCAGCGTGGCTATTGTCTGTGCAAAACTGGCTCTCAAGTGTGTAATCTACATGGGATCTGAGGATATGCATCGATGGCAAGACAATGTATACAGAATTCAGATGCTTGGTGCTAAGGTTATTCCAGTAAGCTCAGGTTCTGGCAGATACAAGGATGCAATTAATGAAGCAATGCGCGACAGTGTATCTAACCTTCAGGACACGTATTATTTGGTTGGCTCAGCTACTGGCTGTCATCCGTTTCCTACAATGGTTCGCGACTTTCAGCGAGTAATTGGCGATGAGACAAAGGAGCAAATTCTGGATCTCACAAAGAGACTTCCTGATGCAGTCGTAGCAAGTGTCGGCAGCGGTAGTAATGCAATAGGCATGTTTTATCCATTTATTGACAATGGCGAGGTACGACTTGTTGGCGTAGAAGCAGCTGGTAGAGGTTTAGAAACAGGGGCACACGCAGCTACTCTTACAGCGGGGTCGCTGGGTGTTCTTCATGGATCTAAATCTTATGTGTTGCAGGACAATAATGGCCAGATTATGGATACATATTCAATTGCGCCAGGCCTCAGCTATGCGGCTGTTGGCCCCGAGCTTTCTTGGCTTAAGGAAACTGAGCGCGCTGAGTACTACAGCGTCACCGATGAGCAAGCAATTGAGGCATTCCGTGCTCTTGTTCGGCTGGATGGAACTGTCCCGTCACTCGAGTCAGCACATGCTATTTACCAGGGTATGCGGCTAGCCTCAATGATGACTACTAGCCAACAAATTGTCGTATGCATCAGCGGGCGTGGTGAGAGGGATATTAATACTGTTTAGAATGCTGTGTCTAAATCGGGTTTGTAGTTCGTTTGTCAATTCTTACTAATGATTTAAATATGCCTTCGATAAAAGATTATTAGTGGTGTTTAACAAAATTGCCATGCTGTCCACAAATACTCTATCGTATCCAACATTGAAATAGTTTTTCTGCTTGAAAGCAACTATTCATCTACTGCGTAAAAGTATCTTTAATATCATTTTTTGATCGAACTTTCCGTCTTCTGTAAATGTTGTTTATAAAATTTGTAGTGCTGCACGTTATCAAGTTATACTTGTGCGATTTAATCAATGCAGCCACTCTATCAATAACCGATTGACATGCGCGTCAAAAAATGTAAACAAAACAGCCATCGTTGCATACGACATAAGCCTTGAGGGGTTCGTTAAAAGCAAATTGACAGGGAAGAAGGCAACAACAAGAATTAAAAAGAAAACGATAGGACCAAAGCCCACCTTACATTAGGGCAATAGGCAACGGGGAAGGAGAGGGGAAGAGAATAGCCATTGCCCTAAGCAGCCGGTCTCTGCTGTGGTACAGTCTGCGGGTTCGAAGCCTCGCCAAGATTCTTCCGATAAGACTCGCGCAGCAAGCGGCTCCTTTCCAATCTACTGTCCGATAGTGCGCTCGACGGAATCCTGGTATCACCCGATCTGGTAGCACCCCGCGAACGCGTATTAGTTGGCTTCTGTAGCGAGTTTCCAGCATTAGAGCTGGCACCATCTGAAGGAAACAGCGAAGTAGACTTTGGAGTCGACACTGTCCGGTTGCGCGAGATGCGAGAACTCAGCGTGGCGTAGTGGCCACTGGCACCGATGAGCGGAGTGACCTTGCTGCGGGCACCAGCAAGCCTGCTTTCTAGATCCTTAACACGTGTCATGATTCCCTGGATTGCGCGAGTCGGATCCTCCTCCCTCCCTCCATCGACAACATTGGCCGATGACTTTGACATGGCCTGCGACTGTGGAACTGCGCGACTGTTACGGTTACGCACAATAGTAAGCTCGAGATTCATATCTTTAAGCTCGTCCTTGAGCCGTTGGACCTCGTCTGCAAGCATCTTCTTCGCCTCGGCCTCGCCCATCAGATGCGAGTTCTCCTCCATCGCCTGGCTCAGCCTTGTCTCCATTGCCTGCAAGGTTGACTTTGCTGCCCGCCCATTACGCTCCAAATCGTCGTTGTCCTGCTCCAGCTCGCGCGTGCGGCTCTGATAGTACTCTTGCTGCGACCGCACAAACTGAAGCTCCCGCTCAATCGACGCCAAACCCTCCCCAGCCTTTAGCTGCGCATTCTGATATTTCTCTTTTAATTCTGAAATCTCATATTTGTACTTTTCATTTTTTGCCCGTAGATCTGCGTTGGCTGCCTCAACCCGCCTAACCTCTTCCTCCATCTCACGCTCGAGCTCGGCTGAATCGGCCATAAAAATATTATGCTCATTATTCATATACTCTATTTTGTCTCGCAGCGAATATGTCTGATCACGCCAATACTCAATCTCCTCCTGAGGAGAAGCAAAGTTCCTATAAATGCAAATGTCAAATAATAGTCAATGGCACATATGACAATATGATGGTTAGCATACAGGGTTAAGAATGTCGCATAGGTGAGATAAGAAAGAGCGCAAGTGCGTTCAATGCATCACTGTCAAAGGTTGCAAGCAAATATACCAGGGCGCATGCAGTAATTCAAGCTGTTGAGAAGCTAAGCCTCGTAAACTATGCAAGGCCATTGAAGAAAGCAAAGGTGGCCATCGCAGTCGGTGGTACTATATTAAACCAACGACGACCAGTCCTCTATACAGGTGGTCAGCAGGTAACCAGACCCAATGCTTCGACTGAACCTCTAACCAAGACTTACATTGCTCCCTCATCGTTCATTGTGTGAATGTTGGGACCGAGGTAGTAATGCAGTCTGGAAGCAAAGTAAATATTAAAAAAAGACAAGCCAGAGAAGGCACAAAAAATGACAGGTGTAGTAAAGGGTCAGCAAAAGTTCGAAGAAGAAAGAAAGGATGAAACTTTGGTTGATTTGTCAAGGCAGGCTTTTGAAAACAACCAATACACCTACAAAAGGAGGAGTGCCAATCACATAGTTGGATATTCCATACACGTGATAAGCAGGGCTCATGAGCGCCGTTGTCGCAGAAACTCCATCGCCAGCCGCCGGCGCTTGGCCTGCAGTGCCTTCTGTGCGCCACTGGACGGGGGCTGATCCTCTTGCGGTGTAGCAGCCTGTTGATTATGCTGCTGGGCACGCACTACAGCGCTCTCCATAGCTGCGCCATCTGCACCACCGATCAGACAGTCGCGACGAAAAGAATAGTAGGCATTGGCAGCGTCAAAGGGTGAGAGGAAGGCGTACGATGCAGACACAGCTGCTTTCTCAACGCGCAGCTTTCGCTCAAAACTCGCCGGGTTGGGTGTCTTGGCGACCAGATCTGCGACTTTATCTATCAGACTCCTGTCAGACGGAATAGCCAGGTCTTCAGGAATGTCTATCGGACGCGAAGGAAAAGTGGGCGGCTGTGAACAGGCCAGCTGTTCCTGACTATTGGTAGCGTGCGCGACAACAACATTGACTGGTGAGTCAGTCTCGTGTTCGGATGCAGAGCTGGAAGAGTCGTCCTGCTCGCCATAAGCATACAGTCCGGTGCGCATCAGCCACAGCAGATGCTGATAGAAGGGATGGAGGTCGCTGTCTCGATTGAGAAAGGCAAAATCTGGATTAGTTCCTTGCTTGCCTTGGATAATAATCTCCATCTGTGCCGCTCGATCCACAGGTTGTTCTGCAATAAACCGCGCTGTGTGCTCGATAATACCAAAGTGCCTCTGTGTCTTGGGCGCTGTCATTTGATCAGGAACTACAAACGGTAGATCGAATTCCTCCTCATGCTGTTTGTCGGAAGGCTCATGATCTTTGTCGTTGGTAGAGATGGTGATTGGCTGACCATTGTCATCATAGCGCAAGGCAGCTCCAGAGCGTACCAGAGAACTGTCAGTCTCTTGTTGAGCATCGCCCTGTTCTCCAATACCTTTAATATACGCCCGGCGTTCTTCTGGATCCATATGGAATACCTCGCATTCTGGAATGGCTCCATTTTTGAGAGCCGCAAACCGCGTTGGATTGAGTCCAGGGTCAGGTAACGTTACAGCGCCAATCGCACAATGGTCACTTACGTCCGGCGATTGGTGTAGCAGCAGATGTCGGATGTCATAACGGTCGACTTTTGCATCATTGTCAGCCTCGAGCTCAATGAGATCGGCTCTGCTGCATGCTGGCGCAAGTGAATGAAAAATATTTGCACTATACCCAAAGACGATCAAATCCTCACAAAGCTGTGTGCCATTATCCTCGTCGTCAGCAGCCTGCTCATGTCTTTGCATCGTGTGTCTCGAATGCAGCTGCTCTCGTCGCGCCTGCTGTCTGACCATGTGTGGATCCATGTTATGCAAACTCATTGCAAAGCGCTCAGGAACTCACAAGATAGCATCGGGTGCAGTGCTAACAATTTTGACAGAATAGTGTCGGTATCCATCCCAGAACCCACCATGAATTGCTGGTCCAGTTCACTATTAATTGCTTTGGGTCAATGTATGGGGAAAATGTCACGTTTTGAGGGCCATGACCGGTGTTACAACGCACACGCGATACCACTGTTGCTAATACCAGTGCATGACAGTAATATGGAATAGACAATGCAATTGATTGAAAGAGTTTAAAAAAAAAGCTTCTATGGCACAAAATATCGTTTCAAAGACAAAAAATGTTTTCACCGTATCCCGTGTTCCTGAGAATCAATATTCAGGGCACGATTAACATGAGCAATGTTTTCAACAAGCGACTCGCGACTAGCTGGTGCAAATACATGGTAGGGCATTGGTGGGGATATCGGTGCAAGTGATCTGTTGTTCGTGGATGTCATTTGGTAGTGGTGGTTGTGCACAGCTGCTGAAGTGTAGGGTCGGTGAGCCGAGGAATTGGGAAGGTAAACAAGCGGCGCCGTCGAAGCTAGCGAGGTGACTGAGCGACGAGCAATCTCGCCCACTGGTGGCCCTGTTCCATTGAAAACTGGAGAATCTAGCTCTGTCGCTAGTCCCATAGAGCCAGACAACCCATGGGAGCTGCGCACAGCAATGTAATTGTCTTCGGTATTGTCCATGACTTCACGAGCAAAGCGCGAGCTATTGATAATGCTGTCCAGATAGGCGTCTCCAGTAGTTTCGGGCTCCTTCGTCTCAGCTGTTAGCCCATAGACAAATGAATCGTTGGTTTGACGACGAGTACCAGCATCGACAACCCCTGCCATGCCACCAGCTCCCAATGCTGTGGACTCGGCAGATTTCTCAGTTGGCGATTCAGGCCACGTAATAGTTTGAGCAGATGTATGGTGGGCATATCCCTGATTGAGTTTGTGGATTGCGGTACCCCTCTCGAGTGGACTGGAGTAGCATTCTGGACCCTGCACTCCACCAATATTACCTTCATCCATACCAATTATATGGAGAGGCTTTTCTAATGACTGTGAGCGTCCAGTGATGCCGCCATTGGCATTGGATAAATGCGCCTGTCCACGTCCAGCGGCATTAACAGTAAGATGCGACGTCCCTTCACTGGTCCAACGTGCCCAGTTGTACAGTAGACCATGCTGCATTGATATAAAAGGTACCCAAGCGACAACAAAGTATATTACGCCCAGGGAGACAGTAAAAACGCAAGCAATGACATTAAACAACTTGTCCGTGTACACAATACAGCCAAAATAAGTCAGTACAATGCCTCTGCCTGTGTATGTGAATAGAAAGCGTGCCTGTGAGTTAAGTAGCAGTGGAACTCGCAACTCCGATAGAAGCAGCGCTAGGCTTAATAGGCCCGTGTATCCATAGTAAATAATCAAGTTTGTTGGCGCGGAATGGTCCACAATATTAATCACTGCAACACTGATAATAGCACCAAATGCCACAACGTTTAGAAGGTTGAAGACCAGCAGCAGCAGATACTGGTTCAAATAGCCCATCGCATCGTTCAAGGCGCGCGCGGAGGCAGGAGGAATAAACTAGCAATAAAGTTAACACACAGCGGAAAAGACGACACAGAGCGGAAAAGAAAGTATCTCGGTGTGTCAGCTTCTCGTAAGTGTGTAGAAAGCCCGCCATCACTCTGCCATCGTCTGATGCAGGGTAGTCATCCCCTCCATCCCTTTTTTTTCAGAGTGTCGCTTTCAGCCAAAGAATCTTTTCCTGCGGAAGGAACCGCGGTCGCAAAGTAAACATGACGACACCCACCAACACACAACGCGTTCAGCAGTATCTCTTGCATCTGCTGATTCTTTGTGTGCTTTTCCCTTTTTATTGCGGCACTCGTTCAATTGCTTTCCTTTTTTCTTTCTTTGTCTGCGCGAGCTCTGCATCAACACTCCATTTATCAATAACAGTAGGTTATCTCCATATTATACTCCTCGAATCCCCCCCCCGATTCACACACTAGCAGATAGCCAGTCAGAAGAAATGTCGAATGGGAAACGCAAAAAGTATTCTTGGCTTCCAGAGTCCAATCCATCTGCCTTGTCTGGCGACCCTATCGACAACACAGACAAAACACCAAAGCCAACTCGTGTGCGTAGTAAGAGTGGTAAAGGACGTCCAAAGGATAAGAACGCAACAACCGAAACAAACCCAGCAGTCGATGCGCTAGGCATATCGACACCAGGAGAGCAGCTGCAACGACAACAATCGGAACAGGACCTCCAATATGAACAAGAAGCAATGCAGTTACAAGACAACGATAATGCAGTACAAACAGAGTCAACATCGACTGTTTTGGTGGCCGAGCCAGAAAATGCGAGCGCTGTTGATAGCACATCAACTGCTCAGCAGTCCGCTAATCCTAGCAATGACAGTGGAGCCCAAGGCACATCTACTGTTAATCGGCGGCGTCGTCGCTCGCGTAAAGACAGTGTTGACGACTTGGTGAGATCACGCTTTATCACTAATATGGCAGCCCAAAGCGAGGGCCAGCGGGGAGACGCTACTCAGACGTCGCCTTCTTTCAAGCACACAGCCGATAATCCACCACCAATGTCTGCTATCACTGCTAATGTCCGTGATGCCTTGGAACATGAGAGATCTGCTGCGCGGCCTTCAGCAGCAATAGCGTCGCCTATCGGAGGAAAGTCTCGCAATGGACATGGTCGCTTTGGACGCATAAGCAATGGCGCAGCAGATATCCATTCATCGACGAATCCGTTCACGTCTGCTCCGCCGCGTCTGAGACCCATAGAGAGCAAATACTCGTTCCCCACATACCAGCCACTTGGCAATCGGAATGTAGGATCCAGTATGAGACGGGGTGACCGGGGCGTTGGCTCCTTTGCACAGCACGGGAGCTTTGACGCAACTACTGGGGAGAATGTTATTGTCATTCATCCAGGCTCGCGGTGGCTGCGCATTGGCCGTGCTAGCGATGCTGTTCCCAGAGAAATCCCGCATCTGATTGCGCGTCGTCTTAAGGTCCGTCCGTCGCCAGCCACGGCAGACCCGGTCCCGAGTGCAGAAGGTTTCCACAATGCCGCAAACGCTGTGCCGTCAAATTCTGGCTCGCATGTGACCGCCAATGGTAGTACGATGGAAGTTGACAATACGTCTTCCACAGCAAGAGACGCTGATACTGATGAGGGCAAAGCTCGTCATAACATTGATGGTGATGCAGACGGTAAAGGCGTACCTTCGATTGTCGACCAAAAATCAGATGCCATGGACGTTGATTTGGATGGAGCCAACGATTCTGTTGGACGCAACGACTCTAATGGAGGTGAAGACGAGGATGAAAACGAAGACGATAATAACAGCCTTGACAGCGGTGAATCCGAGGACCATGCTGAACCCAAGGAGTCAGACGCCGTTGAAGAGACGCTAACTATGCTGCGCACGGCATTAAAACAGCACCAGCGGCTATCCAAACGCAAAGTCGCTCCTAATGCATACTCGCAAGTCCTAACATACAATCGTCGCGCAACTCCCGAGATGATCCATGACCACAATGACCCATTCAGAATCGAGTGGCTCTCATCGTCAGAGATTAAGGAGGATCCTGTGGTCGGCGAAGAGGCTTTGCGGATAGCCGATCCTGATGACTTTCTTATTCGCTACCCTATCCGCAACGGCTGCTTTAACGTGGAGGAATACGCAAGCATTGAAGAGGTGCTGGGTGACATTGAGGCGATTTGGAGCCATGCAATTGAAGCTGAGCTCAAAATCAACAAACGTGACCTGGCTGGCTTTGGAGTGGTGCTGGCTATTCCAGATATATACAACAGACTTGAGGTTATATTGTTGGCTGAAGTATTGTTGCGTCGCATAGGCTTCCAACAGCTGCTTGTGCAACAGAGTTCGGCGCTGGTTACTTTTGGCGCAGGGTTCTCATCTGCATGCGTAGTAGACGTGGGCGCACAAAAGACCAGCATTTGCTGTGTCGAAGATGGATACTGTGCACAAGAGTCCCGAGTGACTACCATGTATGGTGGCGACGATATCACTCGCTTCTTATTCAGCTTGTTTATGCGTAGCAAGTTCCCCTATCGAGAGGCATCTTTACAACGCATGCACGATTGGAATATGATGAACGAGCTACGCGAGCGCTTCTGCACTTTAAACCTTTCCGACGTAAATATTCGTCTGCACAACTTCTTTGTTCGTCTTCCAGACCAACAGACACGCAAGTACAGTTTCAAGACATATGATGAAGGGTACCAGGCTCCTCTGTGTCTTTTCTATCCTGCTATCATTGATGCTTATTATCAGCCTCCTGACTACTCACGCTCGTTTCTCAATGCGTATTATCCAGAGGCATATGGTGAGGCAAAAGTACCAGCTGCAGGCGTCGCAACTCCTTCGCAGTTTGGTATTTTACCATCACACGTAGCTGTCACAGGACAAGACCCCGTTGTTACGGATGTGCAACCCTTGTTTCCTGAACCAGCTACTGCGCCTGCAACTGTACCTGCGACAGAGCCTGGGACCCCAAATATCCGCTCGCAGTCTGCTGCTCCTTCTCAACTGCAGCCAAACGCGATGTCTTCAGCAGTCAAAGAGAAATTTGCGTCTGAAAACTTGGCCACGGCTCACACATCTCCTGCAACACCTGCTGCGTCCAGCAACAACGTCTATATTTCTGATCCACAAGCACAATATGCACGTATTCCGCTAGATGCTGCTATTACTCATAGCATTGTACACGCGGGCTCTATCGATCGTGCTAAAAAGCTCTACACATCTATTGTTGTTGTTGGAGGTGGCGTATATTTTATCTCAGGATTTAACGACTTGTTATCCGATCGTCTTATGTACATGCGTCCAGCGTACTTGCAAAGTGTAGAGCGTGTTGATATTGTCTCCGCTCCCAGGGATCTGGATCCACGTGTACTTGTATGGAAGGGTGGTGCTGTGTTGAGTAGACTCGATTGTGCTAAGGAAATGTGGCTCTCCTCAAAAGATTGGACGGACTTTGGTCCCAAGTTATTACGTGATCGCGTCCTCTTCCAGTGGTAAATGTTTCTTCTTTTCTTGTGTTCATGTCGAGAATTTGTGTCAAATATATTTGAAAAAATACCGCATTTTTATAAACAGCTACTCTATTGTGCTTTGTGAATCAACCTTTTACATGTCTCTTCGTTGGCGCGCCAGCTGCGCAACCAATTTAGCTGGTACTGGCCGTCAGCCATTAGCTTCTGGATCTTTATATCGGCTGGATCTAGATCGCGATAAAGCTCGAATACAAATCGCACATTGTACCGCAGCTTCTTGCGCATTTCTGCCATTGGAAACGTGTCTACCTCTCTTCGCAACATGCGATAAAGCTGCAATTTGTTGTGTTGAGCAACAATTTCTGATCCTCGCGGCTCTTCACAGTTAGGCAATGATGTGTACTGCATGGTTTGCCTTGGAGAGGGTCTGTCTACGGATATTGAAAAATAGGCAGCTTTATTGCTTGTTCGAATGCCATATAGACAAACCCTATACGGCCGTTCTACCTGCATTGTTCTCGACCATGTAATCCTAAATGCTCGAAAAGACATGAAGTCGGAGTCGAGGCTATACTGTTAAGCATGTGTATCGCAACAGGCGTCGTTGTAGGTATTTGGTCGACTCAGTGGCACAGACCAGCTTGTCAGCAGCAACAGCTAGCTACGCAATAAATTGGCACATGCACCTAATACGAAAAAAGTAAAACATTATGTGCGGATGAGCGGGTAGGGTTGGTCGCTTGAGAGCTGCATGCCATTTTTGAAGCGAGTGTTTCGATCAGTCAGCATACGATCACCTAGATCAGATCAACAGAAAGAAAAAAAAAAACCCCCCCTCAAAGCACCAACTTTGCATCAGCAAACATTTTGCTTCCTAAATTGTTCCCTGCTCTAGCGTTTATTTTATTTTTCTTAACCGCGCCATAAACAACAATGGACGAGAAGCTCTTGGACAAGAAGGCGACGTTTCTCTCGCTGGATCTGGACGATCGCCTGCTGCGCGCGCTAGGAAACATGGGATTGGTTCACCCAACGCTAGTGCAGGCCAAAGCCATTCCGCTAGCACTGGAAGGCAAGGACATACTTGCACGAGCCAAGACTGGTTCAGGTAAGACAGCAGCGTACTGTCTATCTCTCTTGCACAAGATTCTGTCAGCCAAAGATGGACAACCTATTAATAGCGAGGACCGAAAACAAACCCGCGCGTTGATCCTGGTTCCAACACGCGAACTGGCAGAACAGGTCACAAAGTACATTTCTGATCTGATTAAGTTTTGCGGAAAGGAAATTGCAGTCGTTAATATTGCCAAGAGCACGCCCTTGCATATGCAAGTTCCTTTACTTGCTGAGCAACCAGACGTTGTGGTTTCGACTCCTGCAAAGATTATGAAGCATCTAGTATCCCTAAACATCGATTTATCTCAGAGCTTGGAGACATTGGTTATTGACGAGGCTGACCTTGTGCTGTCTTTCGGATACGAGGACGATGTAAAGGGCATCATATCGCGTCTGCCCAAGATTCATCAGTCGATGCTTCTTTCTGCTACATTGAACAAGGGTGTCGATACTTTAAAGAAACTTGTTCTTTCGTCACCGGCTATTCTTAAACTTGAGGACGATACCGAAGAGTCAAGAAAGCTCGTACAATACGTAGTTCGGTGCACGGAGGACGAAAAGTACTTACTCACCTACGTTATCTTAAAGCTACGTCTGATCGCTGGCAAATGTCTCCTGTTTGTTAACGATATTGATCGCAGCTACCGACTGAAGCTATTCCTCGAACAATTCTCAATCAAGGCATGTGTACTCAATTCGGAACTTCCACTAAACTCCCGCTACCATATTGTGGAGGAGTTTAACCGCGGAGTCTATGATTATATCATTGCCACTGATGAAAGCGACAGGATGGGTGAAGGTGACGAGAAGGCTGAGGATGACTCTGATGTCGAGGCTGGTGGTAATGTTGAACAAGCTAATAATGATGACAATGCCGACGAAAATAAAGCAGCATCCGAAGACTCGGGCAAGAAGCAAAAGAAAGACAAGTCTGGATCCAAATCGAACGATAAAAAGACATCTGGAAAGCGTAAGCGTACGCAGGATAAGGAATATGGCGTATCACGCGGTATTGACTTTAAGGGCGTTACGGCAGTGATCAACTTTGATTTTCCTCCTTCTGCTCGCGCATACACGCACAGAGTTGGCAGGACAGCGCGTGCTGGTAACCGCGGAATGAGTCTTTCATTTGTCAGCAAGGAGGATGTGCAGACAAAAACTAAAGACCATCTAAAGGATGAGGCGGTCTTTGAACGTGTTGTCGTGCAGCAGCGCAAAAAGGGTTGTGAGATTATGCCCTACAAATTTGATATGCAACAAGTTGAAGGTTTCCGATACCGTTCAGCGGATGCGTTGCGCGTAGTTTCTAAGACTGCTATTCGCGAAGCGCGGATCAAGGAGATCAAGAACGAAATTCTTAACTCGGAGAAGCTCAAGTCGTACTTTGAGGACAAGCCCAATGATTTGCAATTTCTACGACATGATAAGGCAGTACATCCAAGTCAGGTACAGCCACATATGAAGCACGTTCCCCATTACCTGCTCCCTAAGATTTCCGGAATTGCTCAGGCCGATGGTATTGCCACTACTCCCAATGTTGGCTTTGTCCCATTCAACAAGCCAAAGACTAACAAGCGGCGGAAGGGAGGTAGAAGGCCACAAAAGGGTGCTGATCCGCTTAAAAACCTTGGCAAAAAACATCGCAGGTAGATTAGTGACTTATTCTTACTTGTTTGATTGCATAAGAGATGCCATGCGGGTTTTCAGCAGAATAAAAAACAATAGCTAAACAGATGAAAGAAATACAGCGCGCTCGTAAAATACTTGGTTAAATATCTCACAATACATCATTCTAATGGGATGCGTGTTCTTGCCCATAGCAGTAGCGAGTATTGAAGTACCCATTTTGATTAATGTACTTGATCCAGCATCTAGCAATGTAAAAGCATTCCACGCTCAAAAAATATTCCCTACTACTGCTTTTTGTTGTTGACATGGCGCAAGTACATCAAAGAACTGAAGATTCCACGCCGACAGTTTCCCGAAAAAGGCTGCATATTGATGATTCAAAAATATATGCACTTCCGACCTCTTTATCTTTTGATGAAGTTGCCAGGCGTTTTCCACAGTTGAAGCAATATTTGATTGCTAAATCTGACAATCGAAGCACGATAGACTTTGGTAACGCAGATGCTGTACGAGCTCTGAATCGAGGATTGCTCTACGTATACTTTGACTTGAATGTGACACTACCAAGTAATAGTCTGTGCCCAGCTATTGCCAATCGATTGAGCTATATAGAATGGATCAAGGCGAACATCGCCGCAGATTTTCCACCAGAGAGTGCATTTGTAGGACTTGACATTGGCACCGGGGCCTCGTGCATCTATCCTTTGCTTGGGGTACGCACTATGCCACAATGCACATTTGTCGGAACAGATATCAATAAAGAATCGATTTCGGTAGCAACAAATAATGTAGCATCCAATGGGCTTGAAAATAGGATCAAACTCTACCTTGTCGAAGATCGCAACATAAAGCTTCCATTAGATGCCGACAACTTTCCGCTTCCGCTAATAAATGATGATGGATTGGCATTTGCCTTTTGCATGTGCAATCCGCCTTTCTATAGGGATCAGCAAGAGCGCCATCGACTTGCAAAGATGAAAGACTGTCCGCCAACGCTAAGCACAACTGGTAAAGATGATGAACTATACACAACAGGCGGTGAAGAGGAGTTTCTTTCTGGACTTGTTGCTGAAAGTGAAAGTGTAGGAAAACGCATCAGATGGTTTTCTACTATGGTTGGCAAGAAAACAACATTGGCTTTTTTAAGGTCTAAAATTCGCAAGGCGGGTGCAACCTTTATCCGTGAAGGATTGTTGGCTCCCAGCAAGACGACTCGCTGGGTGCTTGCCTGGACTTTCTTTGAGCAGACACGGTTCAGCCTCGATTTCCCTCAGAGTAATGTTGTGGATGCTAGCAAGTGGCTTGAAAGATCATTCGGCGATCTAGGAATTGTTATGGACAAGATGCCATATGAAATCAGTGCAGAAGCTGCCTTGCCTTATTACATGTGCACAGCGCCGGAAAAATCGTGGACAAGACAGTGGCGTCGACAGCAAAAGGCGCACAATGCACAAACTGGTGGGTCTCCTAGAGTTACTATTGGGGGTAATGATGGCACCGCAGAAACTAAGTCTCCTGAACTACAGTTTAGGGTAGTCGTAGGCAATAATAACAATTCATTGGGTTCAACGAGTATCGACATGTACCTCGAGCCTGGCTACAGCAGCAACATTATAAAATCGCTCCACGGACATTTGTTAAAGAAGATACGAGACAATTAATTAGGCATAGTGAACAATAGAAAAAACTAACAATTGATATAGAGCACCCTAGTTCTTTCCAAATATACGGGTCAAAGTTGAGCGATAGGCCAGGCTAAATGTTGTAGTTTTGTTCTGATATATGGCCATCAATATGGCCATCGAAAAGGAGAACAATGCCACCTCTCCATGACGCATACTTCTGCACAGTCCCTGCTTCAAACTAATGTTCCATCCCGACCCCAAAGCACGTAGAAAGACGTACATTGCCAGCTCAATGCGGCGCGAGGGTGCTTCAACAAGCACTGCCAGACCTCCAAGTACTCCAGCAACAAGATAACCAGCAAAGGTATCGCGGCCGAGCAGTGCACGTAGGATACACGAACCATTGGTTGTGGAAGCAACCATTAGTGCAAAGAAAAGCGAGCTCCGCGCGCTGGACTTTATCAGTTTAACAATAGTGCCCAATGGATCTTTGCGCAGCTCCTTGTTTTTGAAAATCCCGTATACCATTGCGTTAAATGGCACGTACATCTTCATCGAGTTCGGAAAACTGCGCAAAACAGTTGACACAAGCCCAAGCAAGCAGCTTGTTGTATGAGGATGGTAGATGCCACAAGCAACAAAGTCGTGGTGAATATGACTGTCGAAAGCGCCCACAACATCTTTTCCAAGTGGCATTTGAGACAGATAATCCTTGGTGGGGACACCTGCTGGGATTCTGCGCCCGCTATTGGTGTTGTGCGCAAAGTCCTGACCGATAAGCTTGAATCCACTATTCATCTTCCGCGGGTATAAAGAGTCATAGCCACCGTTCTTCGAGAAGAAACTCACAAAGCCCTGAGGCAATGTGTCTGTGTGAAATACAAACTCAAATGTCAACGCAGTGACAGCTACAGTCATCAATGCGGTTGGTGCCCATCTGCGAATGACATCGGTGGCCTTGTCCATTAGCGTGCTGGGATCCGATTGTTCGGACGACGGTTCCATGGATCCACCCATCTTCTCGGGACTCCAATTCATTGTGGGAACAGGCTGAGCATTACTTGCGTTATCATGGGACTCGGGCACTTCCTGTCCATGCTTGCTGTACATTGTCACATTGTCAGAGTGCGCACGCGTCATCCAACGACTGCGAGCTTTGACTTCTTCATCCTCCTGTCTTGCGACATAGCCATCAAAAAGCCAAACGCTGCCGTACTGCAGCGCGCGCGAAAAGAGGTACAATGATATTGCTTTTCTGCGCGTGGGACTACGGTCAAGTTTTGCTGAGACAATACCTGCAAGCATACCTGCAATAAGTGCATTAATATGGTCATTCCCCTCCTCTCCACGCAGCCGACGCAATGTACACAGAAACGCCTTGTAAGAGCCTATCAGTACCGAGAGAAACGCTGCAAAGCTGTATGTGTCGCTGCAAAATCCACGAAGTAACAACGACGGCCGTTTAAAGGCGCGCAATGATAACAAATGTGGCACAATGTTCAAGCCGTATTTAACACTAAATCCAACAATATATGCTTTAATGAACCCACGGATTGAATTTTGCCAACAGCTCGTATCTTCATGCTGACATTTGAGTGATGGCTTGCGAATGTTTTGTGAATCAATTGCAAGCCGCTTAAGAGAGGAGTTGGTGTTGAAACGTTCTAGTCGCTCATGAAACCGACGGAATCCTTGCACTACAGACTCCTTCTCCTTGTCTGTCAGCGCATGACTGGTTATCCTAGCTGCAAACTCTGCAAATGTATTAAGCAGATGTGATGTACCTCCAATGTCCATATTAGAATAGCAAAAAAAAAATAGTCTATATTATTTTAGTGTTTGTGGTTAAATTGTAACTTGAATAGAGAGATTGGTGTTTGAAGACATGGACATTTTATTTTACTCAACGCAAAAACCAAAAAAAATTCTACGTGGCTAAAGAGTCGCATTTGTAGGGGGTTTTTTGCTACGCTTCAACAGCAGAATGTAATAACTTGCTCTTTCCTTAGCTCCGTCTACCGAGGCAACAGAAAAAATGTGTTCTCCGCAGAAGGCAATATATTGATTGATTTACTTGGGCCTGGGAAACAGGGCAGGTGAATTTGTCCTAAAAGGTAGACGATTGGCGTCGGGCATTGTGCACGCAAGCTGTAGATCCTCGACGGTTTTAAGATCGTATTAGTTGAAGTCAATCATTTGTGTTGCAAATTGCAACATTTCCAAAGGAAGACAGCCAAACGGTGCTAGTCATTGTCACATGGCGGCACACGCTCTTGCATCGTTCTGAAGCAATCCAACCTGCTAATCATATTGCTGACGTATTTCTACAAAGATGGATTTCTACACGAAAAGAGAAGGCAAAAGATAATCCAGGTTGTCTTTCAGCTACAGACAGCGCTTTGTACAAGGATTTACGCGAGTTTTAGGCTGAGCGATAAGCTACGTACATGTTTGTGGTGTTAATTTACCAAACTTGCTTGGATACGCAGCCACCAAATCTGTAATGTCGGGAACTGTGTATAACTAAATCCGCCTTCAGACGTGGGTATTTTGTTGGAAAAAAAACCCCGCTTTATCGCGGATGGCATTCTAAAAGCACAGTCCAACCAGGTAGGGGTTGTTGTGACTACATCATATTAGAATAATGTTAGCGTCAGGGTAAAGCTATTCACGCGGTAATCAGCATTTAAGGCTTGCGTTGGGAAGGCTGTGTGTTAGCGCCGTGTGTGAGTGCCGTGTGTAACAGCACGGCCTCTAAAGATGAACCCAGCAGTCTTTAGCGATTTTACATAGGGCTATACGCCCATTTCAGAAGGACTCAAGTAAACTGTGTTCTTTGCAACGCAAGACCCCAAGACCAGATAATGCCAAAAAAAATATTTTTGACTAACACAAACTTCCTTTTCTATACGTGCCGCAGGTTGCATCAAAAGGTTATCAATTGTTTGCAATTGGTCTTTCTATTTCTGACTGTATATTTTCGAAGCTGCCATTGCAGTTTCTAGATAAGAATTAGCAACAATCATATGTCACATGATATTACCCAATATTATGTAAGTCAAAAGTATTGGTTTAGAATTTGCGTTACCGACGCGAGCTATGCCGAAAATTTTCTAGCACCTGCATGGTCCAATACTTGTCTGTTTCATTTATTCATCGTTGCGGGATATCCTAGCCATTCATAATTCGGCATATACTCTGTTGTTGCCAAACACAATCTAGGCTTGGGGGCATCTTTTTGAGAGCATTACTTAGCAAACGCGGGTGTGCAGTCATTGTTTAATTGTTCTGTTGGTTAGACACTCTTGTAGACATTCCAGATCGTTCTAACGGGAATGGCAGAGGAGATCGATGTTGATGCGCTTCTAGACGCGCCATTCAAGCACAGCAAGGCGGTAGAAGAGCAAAAGACTAGCACCGAGGCTAATGTAAGTTCGACAATAAAAGCTAAGCAAGATGTAGCGAGTGCAGTATCTCGTGAGGGTGGTCATGTAGCTGAAGCAAATAAGGACGATGCATCTAGATCTACAAAAGAGCGTGAGACAGTATCTCGACGTAAACCTCATTCACGCGTTAGGGCGCGCTCACCATCAAGGTCTTCTCGGAGCCGCCATCGCAGCAGCCGTTCGCGCCATCGCGGCAGTCGCTCCCGTCATCGTTATGAGGATGACCATGATGATGACTATCGTCGGTATGCAGAACATAGAGATAGACGTAGGCGCGTAGATGATAGTCCACGCGATTACGACAGAGACCGCTATCGCGATTATGATAGAGAACAGTACGACCGCCGACTGCCCCACAGGGGGTTGTCGAGACAACGGTCAAACTCTCCTTCTGTCGATAATTATGGCCGCTCGCGCTCGGTGTCGCTTGAGCGCAGGTACCGGCGGCGTTCGCGAAGCAATCGATCGCCATCCCCTGAGGTTGATGAGTCGGAGCGCGATCTGCGCACGATCTTTGCCATGCAGCTTTCTGCGCGTCTTCGACGCAGCGATCTTGTTGATTTTTTTAGTCGAGCCGGACGCGTGCGGGACGCGCAGATAGTTTCAGAGAAGGGCTCTCGACGCTCACGCGGCGTTGCCTACGTCGAATTCTATGCCATTGATTCAGCAATCAAGGCAGTAGCATTGAGCGGCGAACGGCTGCTCGAAGTCCCGATTATTGTGCAGCCATCGGAAGCAGAAAAGAATCGTAGGAGTACAACCAGGCAGTATAGCACGGATGGTGCTCCAGTGGGGGCATCAGATCCGGCGAATTGTCTTGTATTTATACGTGAGCTGCTTGTGAACATTGCCCCCAGTGATATGCAACAGTTCTTTGATCTGTTTGGTGTTGTGGACTATTGTCACGTAGAGCCGGCTCCTGTTGCCCAATCCGATCCCCACGGCGATCCCGAATGGGTTGCGTTTGTCCGATTTGACGCGCCTGCCCCAGCTCACCACGCTGCAGAGAAGTTGGATGGACTGAAGCTGTTTGGTGCGCGGCTGCGCGTACGTATGGCTCGAAAGTCGGAGCAGGAATACGAGCAGCACCGTATTGCAAAGCAAAAGCAAAAGCAGCATCAGCATCAGCATCAGGAGAAGAATGAGAGAGAAGAGGAAACCGCTACTGGTGCTGCTGATGATAACACGGCGATGGTGGTATCGCCGGAATCTGCCCCGAATCAAAACACTGATGATAACTCTTCCGCGGAGCCACGGCAGGTGCTTCTTTTGAAGAACATGGTGGATCCTCGCGAGGAGACTGAACCAAACTGGCGGGACGAGCTTTCCGAGGATGTGAAGGGCGAGTGCCTCAAATTTGGGCATATTGTCAAAGTCACTGTTTCCCGCGGAATGGACGGTGATATCTTCGTGCACTTTGCAGGCACCGACTCTGCGGAGCGTGCGCGGCATTCTATGAACGCGAGATGGTTTGGCGGACGCAAGATCGAAGCAGAGCTGCTCGCTACCACGCCGCATCATCAACAAGCGTCGCCCAGGCCTACCACGTGATCGATCGCATTTGAGCCTTTGGTTCTTTTGTGAGAGTTGGAAAATGTTTCTTCCTTTAAAGCTCTTTCAACTTTTTTTTTTTTCTTAAAGCTGGCGAATAGTAGCCACTGGGACCAGAAATTAGCACGGGCGCATTTGTCTTCCTTGCTAATACATTTGCCACAGTACTATGAGATACCTATCTACAGGGAATGCGGAGGCGAGCACTAGTAGCGGGACACCAAGGCCTGATAGCGTCATGACGAGCGTCAATGAGCAATGCGAGGCTTCCCCGTTGGTGAGCAAGCCTGCGAATTGTGAGACTGACGAGCCCTCCTCTTATGACGCAGCACTCGAGCGAGAGTTTGAAGTGCATGACATAGGGAACCTGGTTGATGTTGGCGAACTGGAGAATGCATTCTCCTTCCGCAAGCTGCTCCGGTTTGCAGGCCCTGGGTTTGCAATGTAAGACCTCAGCAACGAATATATGATCTTGAAGCATGCTGGTACAGCCTGCTCCTGTGATACCACATATTCCCCCCTCCTCCTCTTCACATCCTGCAAGACTAAAAAATATTGTGACCTGCAATGTGGAATACGCTGCTGCATTGGTGCATGTGCGACTTGCCTGTAGGTCGATAGCGTATTTGGACCCTGGAAACATTTGCTCGGATCTCCACTGCGGTGCTGTAGCCGGCTACAAGCTGATATGGCTGCTGTTTCTAACACACGCACTCGGGTTGTACGTCCAGACGCTTTCTGCACGGATAGGCATTGTTACTGGCAAGAATCTTGCTCAGCACTGCCATCGGCAATATCCACGCAGCATTCGGATACCACTGTGGCTGATATGCGAGTTAGCAATCATTGGCTCGGATATCCAAGAGTCTATTGGCACAGCCATTGCACTCTATCTGCTGTTTGGAGTGAAGATCTGGGCCGGTATATTACTTGCGGCGGTGCTTAGTTATGTCATCCTTGGGATCCAGCGCTTTGGTGCACGCAAGGTCGAGGGAATATTTATTGCAATGATTGCGGTGATGTGCGGATGCTTTGGCGTCGAGGTGCTCATGGCTAGCCCTGATGTTGGCCAGATAGCAAAAGGGTTATTTATTCCGAGAATCCCGTCCAATGCAACAGTCCAGGCTGTTGGCATTGTCGGAGCTGTCATTATGCCGCATAACCTCTTTCTACACTCGGCATTGGTAGGAACCAGGCGCATCAAGCGTGCCGCAGATATTCGCCTGGCCAGCATTCGTGAAGCAAACTTTTACACTACGCTTGAATCGGCAGTGGCACTTCTGTTCTCGTTCGTTATTAACGCTACGATCCTGATTGTATTTGCAGATATCTACAGTCGCAACAGCTCAGATCATAGTTTGCTGGCTGTCGCTGCCGAGCAGCATCTCCCAGGGCTTATAGAAGCGGCTAGTCTATTGCGCGGAGCATTTGGGAGAGCTGGGCCATTGTTGTGGGCAATTGGGTTGCTGGCCTCAGGACAGAGCTCGACAGCAACAGGAACAATGGCTGGCCAGTACCTTATGGTGGGAATGATGCGCCTCCGTGTAAGCCCTTGGCTAAGAGTGTTCATCTCGCGCTCCATCTCGCTCATCCCAACTATGCTCGTTGGAGTGCTAGCAACATCGTACCTAGATCAGTTCGACGAATGGCTCAATGTTTTGCAAAGCCTTGCATTGCCATTCGCACTGATTCCAACGCTAAAGCTGGCGCAGAGTCATGTAGTGATGAGCAGTGACTTTGCAACCACAAGGAACTGGCGACTCTTTGGCTGGGTCACTGCTGCGGCCATTATTGCACTGAATGTGTATCTATTGTTGCCAATTATGCTCCAGTTAGCCTTGCGTGGTGCAGCGGCCGCGTGCTTGGCGTTCTCGCTGCTTGGACTGTATCTAATATTTATTGCTGTTTTGGCACGTTTTGATGTTCTCTCTGCGGTTACGTGAGTTCCAACTGCACATTCAAACCTGATCCGCCTACATCCGCTGCGTGCATTATTACGGGAATCGCTGGACAATGAGAGTGATGTCCCGCCAAGGCCACTGGCCAGCCGGCGTGACACCAGTGGCAGCTGGGCATAGCAGCCAGCAGCCCTTACGATCACACGCCCCTCTCCCATGTGCTTGAAAGAGCATCGCATCCAGACATTCGTCCCCACCTTTTCTTTTCCTCCGAATAGCACCCGTCATTGTGGGCACGGGTGTCTTCAAGCCGATGCGGGGCAACAGGGACTTATTCCTCCCCCCCGAGCAAACTCCGAGCGCTGCGGCTGGGCTATTTTGCTAAGAAATTTCTTTGCACGCGATTGGCACAAAGGACGAGCACGCTCAACGAAATCCCGATTGCATCCCCTATTGGCTCGGCAGCGGGGTAAGAGAGATGTGCATTGGTTGCTGAAGCAATCTACAATACAGTCAACCATCTTACAAAAAGGAGCCCTTTGGGAGGAAGGAAATTTACTCTCTGAGATTATTTTTACCAACTCATTCCTGGCACCTGTTGCCTTCTATTCAGCACTTCCATCGCTTACACGACCGCACTCTTCCATCTCTCTCTCTTTTTTTGTGCACTATTTCATTTTGTTACTCCTTTAATCTTCTTACAGTGATAATAGCAAGCTTCGTGTCTTCTCAGGGATCGACATGACCGAGAAGGAGATCTCGGAAAAGGCATCTCGCCGAAGCTCCTCGGTAGCGGGGTCGGTGACTCCGATGCAGGAAAAGGGCAGCGCAGTAACGGTCAAGCATAATGGCGACTTAGAAAAGCTCGACGAGCCCGAGCTAATGGACGATGAGACCACCACGGAAAAGCCCCTTGATGATCCAAAGCCAGTTCCTGTGCTCAAGCTCTTCCGTTTTGCCGACAAGGTTGATCTGCTCCTTACTCTTGCTGG